>CABFPE010001325.1:2456-46303 GCA_900660155.1 Hofstenia miamia | reverse complement strand
GCATCGTTTCATTCTGTCACAATACAAGAATTTAATCCCAAATTTAGGGTTTTACTCAATGTTTTGAATGGTCATTCAAGTATTACTCATCATTTTTATATAATTGATTCCCCTATTGAAGTGCTTTGTGGTGTAGATTTAATGTCAAAGTTAAATGTTGTTCTTGATTTTAGTAAATCCACAATTGCATCAACTTACAACCAACGCAATTTGACAAAAGAAGATTACATTAAATTATTTGATATTAAGGATGTACCATCTAATGCAATGAAATCTGTTATTGATCTACTTTGGTATTATAAAGATGCGTTTTCATTAACTAATGATGACATTAGCATTACAAATCTTGGTGAGCATAACATTGTTACATCAGGGGAACCCATTATTACGCGTCCTTATAGATTACCACATACCTGTTTTAGTCAAATGAAACAAATGGTTAGTAAAATGGAAAGAAATGGAATTATTGAACCATCCAGTTCTCCTTGGTGCTCTCCAGCTTTTTTAGTAAAAAAGAAGGATGACTCAATGAGATTTGTTGTAGATTATCGTAATTTGAACAAAATGACTAAAAAAGATTCATTTCCTTTGCCATACATAGATGATCAATTAGATAGATTAGCAGGACATAAATATTTTTCATTATTAGATCTTACATCTGGGTTTTGGCAAGTACCGTTAACAGAAGATTCAAAAGAAAAAACAGCTTTTCAATGTGGTAATGATCTTTGGCAATTTAAAGTAATGCCTTTTGGTCTTTCAAATGCTCCTGCAACATTTCAACGTCTCATATGTAAGTCATTAAAAGGTTTGTATATTGAACCTTATATAGATGACATCATTGTTCCCTCTAAATGCATTGATTCACATTTAAGCCTGTTGAAACAAATATTTGAAAGAATGAGACTTGCTGATTGGAAATTGAAGCCGTCTAAATGTTGCTTCTTTAAAACTAGCGTTAAGTATTTGGGACATATTGTAACATCAGAAGGGATTAAATTAGATCCAGACAAACTACAATCACTTCGATGTTGGCCTGTTCCAAAATCTCCGAAAGATGTTCTAAGATTTGTTGGTTTAATGAATTATTACAGTAGATTCATAAACAATTTAAGTAAGGTTTTGCAACCATTATTTAGTTTAATCAAGTGTTCAAAAAGAAAATTTTTATGGTCTCAAGAAGCACAGCAATGTTTTGAAACGTGTGAAAAAATAGTAATGGCCACACCTAATTCAAATAAAACATTCGTTTTTTCTGTTGATGCTAGTTCTACTGCACTAGGTGTTGTGTTATCTCAAGATGATCGACCAATTTCATTTATTAGTAGAATTTTAAATTCTGCTGAAAGAAATTATTCTGCAACAGATAGAGAATACTTAGCTTTAGTTTGGGCAACAAAACGCTTTAGACATTATCTATATGGAGTAGAATTTATTGTACAAAGTGATCATAAACCACTACTTGGATTATACATGTATAAGAAGAGATTTTCCTTAAGTCCAAGACATGTTCGTTATGCAGAAGCTTTATCTGAGTTTAATTTTACATTAAAGTATGTTCCCGGTAATGAAAATATTGTTGCTGATTTCTTAAGTCGACAAGATCAATGTTCAAATTTGAAAGAAAATTATCAAATACATTCGTCAGTTGCAGGTGCAACTAGTTTAAACCAAAGTTATTGTGATCAGCAAAATGATTTGGAAATTAAAGAAGTTTTACGATTAAGTAAAGGTATTTCTGGACCTTCTTTTCCTGGAAGATTAGTTTCTATGTATTATGTATATCCACAAGATTTTAGTGTTAATGAAAATGACATTCTCTTATATCATAATAAATAAATAGTCGACGAAAATAAAATTGAAGATCTAATTCAAGATTATCACAATGATGGGCATTTTTCTCAAAATAAAGTTCGTGAAGCACTCTTATTGAAATATTGGTTTCCAAAAATGCGAAATCGTATTTATGATATTTGTTCTCGTTGTAATGTTTGTTCACAAATTATTAGGATGTTACGGCTTATCTATTATAGATTGGCCTACTACTATAAGTTATAAAAATGCTATAGAGAATATAAACATGAAGAATATTTTAGTTGGTGATACAGTGTATATTCGCAATTTTAATGTTCGTAATAAATTTTCTCCAAGATTTGATAAAGAAGACATAGTCATGGATCGTCCTTCACCTAATGTGATTATATTAAAATCTGGTAAATCAATTAATATTAAGCATGTCAAAAAGAAAAATACTTTATAAACAACTGGGTATGGAGGAATGTAAGATAATATTTGATTTAAAAGATATAAATTAAATTATAAGTAAATTTATTAACAGAAATTGTTAATATGACGTTTTAAATTAGAGTTGGATGTATAGAATCGCTTGCCTTTAATTTCTCGTTCGTAATAATCGCTCCAGTGTGCATATATTAAATGGTGATCGATCCAGTGAGCATATATTAAATGGTGGTCGAACTTTGAAGCTTCTGCAAAGCTTTCTTGGCATTCTATGCAATGGTATATTCTGGTTTTGAGATGAAAAATAATCATTACTTTGTTGGATTGCATATCTATCTTGGTTGCTTGGATTTTTGTAAACTATTGTAGATTTACCGCTGTATTATATATAAATTTTAATAAAGTATAACATTGTTATTTCACTGTGATCAAATCTAACATGTATCAATTATATTTTACATTTGAAAGACTCATGAACATTCATTTATTAAAAGGGTCATTTCACAATTGTGTTTTGTGCTGTGCGCACTTATAACTTTCCATTTCTTACTCTATCAACCTCTAGAATGGATGATCAACTTTTCATTTGTTACAATTTTCAAAACATTTAGAAAGCACATCTTATTAGGCCCCTATAACATTCGATGATTGCATAGTAATGCAATCAGCCGACTTGCTGCCTTTTATTACTGCTTTTATTCATGTTTATTTTCCAAAGCGAAAACCCCGCTTCATAAATTATTTCAGAAATTAGACGAAAATCTTGCAGCTGAAGCACTATTTTGCCTTTATAAACAAGCAATGAACATGAATGTTGAAACTTGCGCGGAAAATTCAAATTTAGACATTGTTAGCCACTCTGATGTTAACAATGTTTTAGACGATTTAACAACAATTACAAACTCTCCACAATCGTCCAACATTGATTGTACAACTAGAATATCAACACCACAATTTAAAGAAAGCCTAGTCAAGGAAATTACAAAAGAGACTTCGATTTTATGTATTGGAAATTCTATTCTAAAATACGTTGATACCAAAAAACTGATATATAATGAGGTATGTAGTTTTCATTCATACCCTGGAAAAGATACCACCGCACTTATTGATATTGTGAAATCTTATCAAAAGCAGCACATTAACACTGTTATACTAAACACTGGTTTAATAGATGCATTAAACGCAACAAGTGAAAAAAGTAAAGCAACAGAGGAATTCAAACTGAATGTACAAAGTCTGATTCAAGAAGTGCAAGAAAAGTTCACCCCAAAGAAATTGGTACTAACCGAAATCACACCAATTGTAAGAAAGGATAAAATGTCAAAAAATGCCTACATATATTACTTCAATAATGAACTGAATGAACTCGCAAAAAACAGTCAAAAAATTGATATTATTAAAGTATTTCAACATTTTTTATTTGATAATAGCAAAGACTTGATCAATAAAAGGTTTCTTGCTTTTGATGGAATTCATCTATCTAAACAAGGACTTGCAGTTATTGTTAAGCAAATCAAAGTTCATTTTCACCACTATGAAAAGCTGCAACAAGGCAAACAGTATTCTATGCATACTAGGAAGAAGAATTACAATCGCTACTTAGTGAAACCAAATACATCTTATCGTAGTATGCTACTAAAATTCGCCAGTGGAAAGGAGTTACACGGAAAATACTGATGCAGAACTGAAAGCTTTAGTAAAAAGGCTGATAGCACTACTCTAAAGATGGATATAATTAAGGTCGGACATTTCCTTCTATATATATTACTGCATTTTTGTTTTATAATTATTATCATTATTATCATTATTATAATTATTATGATTATTATTATTATTATAATTATTAATATTCTTTCTACTCCATACTTTATGAGTGGTCACATGGTGATCAAGCTAAAAATATGCATTTTGACCTTACGATATTGTGCAAACCCCAGGCATGTAAACTTCTTTTGCCATACTTAATCATTATCTTAATTAGATCTGGTGATATTGAGGTACACCCAGGGCCTCATATCTATTTGGAGTTAAAAAATATTGTCAAAAAATTTAAACTTAATCTTAAGTATGTATACTTAAATGCGCGGAGTCTAAGTCCGCATAGATCCCAATATTTAGAAATAACAGAAAAACTAGGCCAAAATTGCATTTATGCAGTAACGGAAACATGGCTGGACTCGGGTTCTGACGCGCAATTATATAATCCAAATAGTGAAGCCTTCTCAATTTTTTACAAGAATCGCACAGGAAGAGGAGGTGGTTTATTCCTAGCAGTTCCAAAGTATTTGTATCCTAAAAGACGAGAAGATCTTGAACCAAACCATTCCGTGTTTGAAACAATTTGGATTGAATTGTTGAATAAGCAAACAAGACAATGTAGATTTGTGAATTTAAGTTACAATCCGAAAAATAACTTTAAGAAGGAATTCATTGTGTTTAAGTCAAATGAGCTTACAGAAGTGTCAAAAATTAGTGATGAAATTGTTTTGCTTGGAGATTTTAACATAAATTACTTTAAGGGATCAGATAAAGTCTATATCAGTAATTTATGTGACATTCATGATCTGTATATCATTAACAGCACAAAAGCTTCTCGAATGAATTCCCTAATTGATTACGCACTCATCAAAGGATTGAATCAAGTTGATTTCAAAATATTGACATTTGAATGTTTCTCAGACCACAACCTAATGATCTATGTTGCAGACCTAGCTAAAACAGACCATAAGGTCAGGACAGTGCGATCACGATGCTATAAGAAATTTACGGATGAAAAATTTAAATTGCTCCTGAAGAACATCCCCTATGATTATATCTATACTTTAAATGACGTTGATAGAATGCTAGGTTTCTTATTATCACAACTGACCACTTGTCTTAATGCTTTAGCACCAATAAGAACAAAATATGTGAATACATCAAAAGCTAGAAATATATGCACACAGTTTCATCGAGATTCTGAATATAAATCCCTAGAGAAGAAAAAACAGGAAATGTGGAGAAAGCTATATATTGAAAAATTGGATAGTATCGATCTAAAGGTTGAATATAAGAACATTACCAAATGCCTTTTAATTAGAAAAAACAAATTACAAAAAGATTTTGCCAATAATCTTTTTGAAAAGCTCACTACAAGCAAAGATAAATGGCGTTTTATGAACAGGTTCCTAAACAGGAGTAAAAAACTAGATACACGCCTCATAAGTTTATATATTAACAAAAAAGAAGTAAGAAATCAAAAGGAAATAGCTCATCATCTTAACCACACATTTATAAGGCAAGGTACATTTGATGGTGCAGTAACAACAGTTAAGCTTCCTGAAAAAGTGAACTCTTCATTTAGTTTTAATTTCATAAATAAAAGAACTTTGCTTAAAACCATCGCAAGCCTTGATGTAAATAAATCCTGTGGGGAAGGAAATATTCCTTTTTCAATTATTAAAAAATTTATTCTGCAGTGTGTCGACCCGCTTTTATTTATTTTCAACTACTCAATAAGACAGGCAAAATTTCCACAACGTCTTAAATTGTCAGATGTTTCACCAATCTTCAAAAAAGGAAACCCATTAGTAGCTTCCAATTATAGACCAATTTCAATCACAAATCCATTCGCCAAAATCTTTGAAAAAATCCTAAGTAATCAAATATAAGAATATCTCAATAGATACAATATATTATCAGATAACCAGTTTGGATTTCGAGTTAACTATTCTACGACAGATGCTTTGTTAAGTGTAATTGAAAACATTCGCCTTAACTTAAATAATTATTGCAGTACAGCAGTAGCTTTGCTTGACCTCAGCAAAGCCTTTGACAGCATGAACCACATCATACTATGTCAAAAATTAACTGCATATGGTTTTGATAGTAACAGTGTCGAATTAATAAATTGCTTTCTAACTAAGAGAATGCAACGTGTAAAATTGGGAAATATCTATTCTGAATATCAAACACCCATAAAAGGAGTTCCACAGGGAACAGTGTTGGGTCCACTACTGTTTTCTATTTACATCAATGATATAAGTAATCAAATCAGGGATTGTACAATTTTCCAATACGCTGATGATACATGTATAATTGCAAAGAACCCAAGTCCTCACATGGCCTCTAAAATGCTTGAATCAAGTTTAGAAAAGATTATTCATTATTTCAACCAAAATCAATTAACAATAAATATAGAAAAAACACAATTCACTATATTTTCTCCAAATATTTGTAAAATCATAGCCAATGAAATCAATTTAAATTTCAAGGAAACAACAGTCCAACAATCCAGCACAATTACATATTTAGGTGTCCAAATAGATAACTCTTTGAACTTTAACGAATTTATAGGCAGCAAATTAAGAAAAATGAACCAAGGAATCCAATACATCAAAGAATTGAAAAACATTTTGCAGGAACCATTTCTTATAAATTCTTTCGTCATTAGTCCATTCTTGTATGCATGCACAATTTTGAATTCCTTAAATATATACCAAAATGAAAGAATAAACAGTGTCTATAATAGAGCCATATGGACACTATTCAACATTGACAAACAATTAACTAGTAAATATTTATCGAAATACAGGTTACTAACTCCTAAGTATATCATCAAATTTATGAGTTTAGTTACAATGTACAAACATGCAAATAAGCTAACAGATTCCCTAAAATTTATGGACCCTATTGTAAAATATAATTCTCGGAATCAGTCATGCATTGTAGCAGTATTAAACCAGTCCAAATATTTTCAAGATTCCTTTCTGTTAAACACAGCAAGGGAATGGAATAAATTAGATACAGAAATTAGATTGTCAAAAAATATTAATATCTTCAAGAAAGCATTAAAACATAACCTTTTAAGCCACCAGAACATAGTAGGTGCTTCTAAAAAAATGCATGCCTGGGAACACTATTGTTTTGTTTGATAAATGCTTCCAATTAATAATTTTGTTATTTGTTAGTTTTTTGTTAGTTTTGTAAATTATATGTAAGCACATCTTTGTCATTATTTATTAATGAATAAAGAGCTTGTTATTATTATTATTATTATTATTATTTATATGTTTAAAAATCGGTTTGAAGTTCCTGTTTAGTTTTTAATAGTTTGTTTCAAAATGCATTGCTTTTCTTTTAACTCTGTTTAAAAAAATGGTATTGACACATATGAAGTGGTGTATGTCAGAGGAGACATGGTGAAGTGGCCCCTCCTTCAGATTTTCAAAACTGATTGGTTAAATCAAAAATTTAGAGTCTATTTTTCAATATTTTCATATAATCAAGACCGTCAAAAAGCCTATCCATGAAATGTAGAGCCTATCCACGAATTTTTTAACTATTCTATCTGAGGACTAAGTAATAAACTATCGAAGATGTTAACATCAAAGGGATTGCTGTTTGCTGTTAACAGATTCTTTAGCTGTTAACAGCAAATTGGGAAGCCCTGGCGATAGGCCCTTTGCGAAATATTATTGACTAATGAATAAATCTATATTCAAGACTCCGCGTTTTGTGTAAACTATGCTGTTTTGTAAAATTCATGTTGTGATATGCAATGCGTTCAATTTAATGTTGCATTTATATATAAACTCTTGACTTAAATTAGGCCTCCATAACATGAGTGAAAAACTGCAAAATATATTTATGATTTTCAGCTAAAAATTTTTTTTTGTGTAGCTGTTCTTAGCTTGCATGTGGATGCAGGGGTGCATATTGTATTGCAAAATATTTTGTCAAAAAAATAATTATTATTTTTCGGCAGCAAAATAATAATTTAAATGCATGGTACTTTTGCGTTATCTCTTTTCACTCAAATAATGGCAAAAATATACGGGTTTATCAATATAATAATTATAGACCTAACCCAACCCCTTCTCCAACCTTAACACTAACCCATCTCATAACCCTAACTCTAAACTAAGCCAACTACACCTTAGTCTAAACCCTAACCCAAACCAACCCCAAACAATATGTAGAAGGGACATGCATTCTTGAATACATAAGACAAGACATGTAAGGCTGACCAAGGTTTTTACAAATTCCTCGACTCTTATTTTGTTTGCTGATGTTTCTGCGAACATCTTCAGAATTATGCCCAAATTTTCATTGATTTATAAAAACAGATGATGAATTTGGTAAATCTAGAGCATTAATCTCTTAGAGTAATTTTGAAAATTGACATGGAGTTTCATTTTGACAAAGTGTTTGGTAATCAAGGCGCATGCCGGTACATAATTGTTGCTTTAAAATCGAATTATATATATATATATATATATATTTCTATAAATGATTATGGTTTGTATTGATTTATCATATACTTGAGCTAATACCCTTTCCCACTTTTACCAAAGAACACCTCCATAGCTTTTGGATATCAATGATTCAAATTTAATTGTACAAAATGAAAATTGACATGTTGTACATTACCAAGGCGATATCATATCGTCTTGTACATAACCAGAGTTATCTTGATTTCACATTACAAAATAAGTGTACAAATAATAATTCTGAATAAACATGAATTGTAGTCAGTCAATTTTCATTTAGACTATTGTGTTAGTGACATTGCTAACAAAATAATTATTTATGCTTAGCAAATAAAGATGAAAGCCTTGTTTCATGTGATAATACTCAAAATGGACAGTTAAAAGTAGCAGCCTTGAGAAGGTCAATTAAGTTTGAGATAATTTTGTCGCAACTTAAAATAAATATTTGCACAGATTTAGATGAAATTGCCAGCAAATAGTTCAAAATAATTTGTAAAATTTGCACATTATTAAAAGATGTGTACATCTGTATATTAAAGATTCTGAAGCAATTTTACTTAAAATTTGAAATTGAGAAACTCAATTATACTGTCCTGTGACAATTATAATATCTACTCCTTGAGATGCAATTTTTTCTTTGTGAATATTATCCAGAGGAATATGCTTTGGATTTGAGAGATGAGGCACCTCATGTTTATTACCAGAGGCGTACACAACGAGCGATATGTTGGAATGCCTCCCACAAGGGTTTCAACAATAATTTTGTTAGCATGCATTCTTTGGGCTTGAGATGAAGTTGGAAAGCAAATCAAGATGTACTAAAGGGCAATTTTCAAATTTCAGGTAAATCACATTCCAGTGAATAATTTTGGTGAATGAAATAATAATTTATTGACATCTTTTCAGTAGTCCAGCACAAATGATCTTTCTTGTGTCCTTCTAGTGTTGAGCATATGTATTTGCAAAGCTTAGTCATTTGTTGAAAAAGACCTGAGTGTATAATTAGAAAGGATGTGCCGGAATTTTGCATCCGGATCCGTTAAAATCACAACCGGATCCGGATATCCGGTATCCGGTAAAATTCAACTTGTTTACCGGATATCATATTCTGAGATAAAACTTGATTTAAAAATGGAATTTTCAATGAAAATGCTATATAAAGTTGTCATACAACAAAACAAATTGTTTTTCAATAATAATTAGGGCAACCAAAGGTAATAAAAGTCATATTTTTTTCTTTTGGTCTATTTTGCAGTCTGCTTAAAACTAGGTGGTTTTCAAACAAAAGGTGCACTTAAATAGAAAGTTATAAAGTCATAAAATGTTATATTTTTGTTTTTTTTGAAAAATGCAGTAATATTTGTTACTGAGATGTCAAAAAGCCATATTTCGGTATAGCTTTATTAAATTAAGAAGTAAACTTAAAAAAAATTTCTGGATTGTGACTGTTTTAAATCATTCGAACTAATATATATATATATATATATATATATATATATATATATATATATATATATATATATATATATATATATATATATATATATATATATAATTCAATTTCAATTAATGTATTTATTGGCCTAACCCTCGAGAAGTTTAATTGCTAGCTAATTGTTCACCCGAACAACCAACTAGTATAGACGCGTTTCTAGGACTGGCCATGTATGCTGGCAGCTTAAAAAATGCCAGATGTACAAGATACCTTAGAAGGCTTCTTCTCTACTACGCACAACCTCTATCGACAAGATTTTATTTCTTACACTTATCGACATCGAAAAAACTTTTTTAAGTTCAATTTTTGCAGTGGCCCATGAATTTTCCTGGGCTTTCACCTATTGAGAATGTTTGGAGGATCACTACAAGAGGACCTAGAGAACAAAACCCTGAAATTTGGAAATGATGACTGTGAAATATTAATACGTATATCAAGTCACGATTTCGAAAATATCGGTTTCACTGCTATAATGGATGGATATATAATTCGAATTTGATGCCAAGTTACAAAATTGTCAAGCAAAATCGGCTGCATTTGAGAGATGTTTCTCTATGTTAAAAAAATACTTAGCTTTTGACAAAAATCTTAACCATAACAATATATGGAAATTTATGTGCTATTTTTATAATTTAGTGAAGCAATTGATTTAAAAAATTATGTAAGAGTTTCCTTCTTTGTTTTATATCTTGTTCCCAGTAATAGAAAACGTTTTATCTCTCTGAAATGGATCATATTGAAAACTGAATGGTAATAATTAAGGGCATATTTAACTAAATTTGGTTATATTATTTCATAAAAATATGGTCATATTTTGTGCTTTTAAGTAGTATTTCTAATATATTCAATTCACTTTCCGGATCCAATTCATAATAATTAGAAAAAAATTCAATGTATTGCCTTCTAAAGTGCGTCTTATGCAATTTCCTGGAAACTTCGTAAAATTCCTGGAATTTTTTCTTAGAATTTACTACAGATTCATTTAGCTAATGAAATTAACACAACTTTAGATTTACACACAATACATTTTCACTGAAAAATCACTATTATTATAGTTTGAAATATGGTCCTTGCTAGTGAAATTTCACCAACAAAGCGTGCTCAAATTCAAATCTTGTACGAGGAGGGGTACAATTATCACGTTATAGCTGTTAGAATGGGCGTGTCAGTATCTTCGGTATCCAGAAGTGTTACTCGCTATCAGCAACTGCAAAATTTTTCCTCTCGCAAGCGGTCTGGAGGACCAAATGTGACAACCCTTCAGACTGACCGTCTCATTCACCGTTTCGTCGTCAATCAACCATGTTTATGCAGCTTCACGGAACATCTGTACTACACCTAATGTTCATATAATGGTTCGGTCTAATTCCCACCGAAGCAACAACTACTCTAAAATACATTGCTTTCTGGCGAAAAACAGTCGGTCCGTTGTCCATTGGACAGACTTTCTGCCCAATCTCATCCAATTCAATATAATAATTCTAGAATTGTCAAATTAGAATCCACTTGAATTACAATCTAAGTTTAAGTTTGCTACTCCAGATTTCTATATAAAATACATAACATGTTTTTGATTTGACATAATAATAATAATAATAATATAATAATAATAATAATAATAATAATAATAATAATAATAATAATAATAATAAAGTACACGTAAGGGCCTTATTTGTATTTCGCTAGTAAGACCAGGAAAAGGCAGAATTTCAAAGAAAAATGCAGAAAAGCAGAATTATTATTACCGAACCAATGCATTGGTTTATTTGAAAAAGTTCTGGAAAACAATGAGGAGTTTAAAATACGAAATCCTATTGTCAATCAAAATCACTCTCAATGTTTTTTCCAAGTCAAGTTTCAGTTCTAAAATATGCTCACCTTTTAGAATTTTGCGGGAACACTTGCGTGGGATCGGGAAAGATTTCTAAGCTGGGAGTGTGAGATATTCTATAAAATCATTTGATCAAATCTTCAAGATTTTTCATACAATGTGGCCTCATCACTAAGATTTCAACCTACTTAACCCAACGAAGAAAATGCCATTGATTTATAATTTTTCTCATTCAAACTCCGAAGGTGAAGACAGTTTGATTACAAACGATTTACTATCTTGCTCTCAGCCAGAATATAAGCTACATATGCAAAATCCCCCGAATGTCATTATGATGAAAACTTTGATTTCCTATCGTATTGGAAGAATTCCCCTTCCAAAAAATGTATATAAATATCAAGATCTTATTAATCCATACAAACTTCAGAAAGAGCCCCTAAAGTAGCGTTTAGTTCAGCTGGACTTACAATTCCTGATTTACCCACGTACTTGCACGAACTCTTAGTTAACAGAAAATACAGTATACTATGCAGCATAGATAAAAATACCGCAATTGAAGCTTTATGTTCATGGGTGATTTATTGTGAGTTTTGCAGGATTCGGGGCTGTATTATTAAGGGACCCGTGGGAGTGTGAGGAGCATTTTAATCGTGCTTGAGAGCAGGATCAATTCATTGGGCTGGCGCAAGAACATTCCCCCCTGCTGCTAGTGTATCTTAGAGAGATGGTTAAGAAATATTGTGACATTCCAACTCAAAAACGTTTCCGCATGACAGAAGAAATTTTGTCTAAGCACTTATTTCTAGTATCAATAATTTGTAAAAGAATTAACATTCTTCTGACTAAATCATTTGTTTTAGCTAGAAAAGCATAGCCTAGTTTATTGAGTTTTTGCCAACAGAATGTCCTAGAACTACAGATATAATGTCATAAAATGACATCAAACATCCACACAAGTTACTTATTCGGAATGTTGCTGAATGCAAAACCAAACAGATAAGAGATTCTTTATTCTGATAAATGTTCACAATTAAAAAACCGATAATCTATCTGAATAAATTCACAAAGCACGCATATACAAATTACATAAATTACAAAAATAAATCTTCCAAGCCCCTGATAAATTACTATAGTACTATTTTAATACCGAGTTATAGCATAGTTATTGTTATAAAATTTTTATCCTAGCCATGATGTACCAGAAATATATTTTTGCTTGAGGAAGATTTATAAATGCTATTTTAGGATTTTAATTTTCAATGTTTTAAATTACTTTAGGCAAGGACGTTAATATATATTAACGTCCTTGCTTTAGGTAGCGAGTTCCAGGTTCGGATGGCGACATTAATAAATGATTTTTTTAAAACGCTTTTTTGATGCTTAACATGTAGAAAGCTTTGATCTTGAATTATGTTTATTATAAACCCCGGTATATTAATCGTATTAAAAGATTGGTAGGTTTCTGATTGGCTTGAATATTGTCAACAAGATACGTATTCAATATGACGAGTTGCTTATTGTAAAAAGAATTGACCTAGAAATGTAATGCTTAATTTTCGATGAGTTTTTCATTGAGATATTTAATGTCCATTCAAGTTTTTTATAAAGCACATCGCTTAGTTCAGTAAATGAAATGTTGACTCATAATGAAAGCATGAAGGAATTGCATTATCGCACATAGTGATAACTGCCTAATTATTAGTTTCATACTTTGTATACCTCTAGCTAATTTTCAAACTACTAAATTGATATGAGAGTTGAATTTTCACTTTGAGTCAATAGTTACTCCGAGATACTTGAAAGTGTCTACAATAGGAACATTAATATTATTTATATTTAAAGTCACTGCAGAAACATCGTAATTGTTTTTATTGGGCTGCAAAATACAAAATTTTGTCTTAGCTTCATTAATATTCATCTTGTGCATACAAAAATATTTTGAAAATTTGTTACAATTCAATTGTATAGATTCCACTGCTAGGTGCATGTGTCATCGGCATATTGAATTAAAATGCAATTAGTTATAGAATGCATGTTATTTACATAAATAGTAAAAAGAAGAGGACCTAGAATCGTTCCTTAAAGCACGCCATTGTAAACCGGTCTCCATTCCGAAAAAATATAATTTAATTTAACTCTTTGGAATCTTTGATTGAGGTAACTAGTTATACATTTTTTTTACTACTACGAGTTACTCCAAAGTAAGATAGTTTTTTCTATTAGTATGTTAGAATTCATCTAATCAAAGGATTTTGAGAGATCTAAGCAGACTATAGCTACACATTTATTAGAATTGAGTGAAGCTCTCCAATTTTCAGTAGCATTTAGTAGTGCACAAGCTGTTGAGAAATTTTTGCGAAATCCAAATTTGGTTTTAATGATCTTTCGAATATTTTGCTTATTGGAGAAGTAATTAAGATTATCGATAATTAGTGGCAATTTAAGGATCATTTTTTAAAAAATAAGAGTAATGTGGGCAAGCTTTACTTTATCCGGAAAGTAAAATTAATAACGTTTGTCAAATTGGGTAGAAATGAGGAATGGGGTTCCCCAAGGAACGATTTTATGACCACTGCTGTTAAGTTTATACATTAATGACATGTGTAAAGTTAAAAACTGGAATTTGATTCAATATGCCGATGATACCTCTATTTTTAGTAGCCATAGATCGATTGATACAGCAGTAAAAATTATTGAATTTAATTGTATTATGTTGTTACGTATTTTAGTATGCATAAATTTACTATTAACGTAAAAAAGCCGAATTTTGCATAATTCAACTTTCTAGTAAAGCTCTAAACACAATAAATTACTCTTACTATCAATACTGACTGCGTTAAGGCTGTTGACACTTTTAGATATTTAGGAGTTACTTTTGAGTCAAAGTTACAATTCAGAGCACAAATAAATGTCATAGTGAAAAGGTTGGCTATGGACATCAAAAGCATTTCTTACATTGCAGACCAGTTTCCTTCCACTGCAGTAATCAAAGTGTTTCACGCATATTTTCTCAGTCATCTCAGCTATGCTAATGTAAAAATAACAATAATTTTTGGTCTTTTAAAAAGCAGTTAAAAACTTTTTTACTAAAACAAAAATATATAGCAGGAAAATCTTGGCTGGTATTTAAATATTATAATAGTGATTACACAATTTCACGTAACTAATTACATTGTAATAATGTCGCAACCTACGCATGTAAATTCTACTGTAAATATCATTTTGTATTTTTTATGACGCTATTTAATAAGTCATCAGTTCTGCAATTGTCAATCACTTATTAAGCAAAGACTTTCTTATTCATATTCTTATTATTTTAATTCATGCATTCATTAAGGATAAAATTTAAGGAATTCGCAATGATATCAGCAGTAATCCCATTAAGAAATGCTTGAAGGACCGCTTGGTTTGTTGGTCTAAAGCTTATTGATTGATTTAATGATTTCCTAACAAGTTGAGAAGCGAAAAAAAAATTCGGGTGTAAAATTTTTGAGTGAAACGTACTTAAAGAGGGGTTCATTGTACTTTCCTAGGTCAACAAGTCTTAATTCATTAGGTATTTCTAAATCGTCTGTAAGATTGTTTCCTTTCTGATCATTTATCACATCAATTGCGTTTGATTTGGATAGCTTAAAACGTTGTAGTAAGTAAATTTTTAATATGCTATAATTACAATTTTTTTTATCATTTTCAAAATGTTAGAACGATTTTCTGATATGATAAAACAAATGATAAAATACAGGAGCTTTTGAACTCATTTGTTGATTTGGAGAACCTTCCCTAGTCTAACAAACTTTGTTAAACTTGAAAAAAATTTATGAAAATTGTAAAAACTTAGTAAAAATTTAAGAAAATTGAAACTTGATAAAAATTTAAAAAACAATTAAAGTACTTCTTTAATATATCCAATTTTTACAAATTTAAAGTACTTGATAAAAATTTAGGAAACAAATACTTTACTTGAAAATTTCCATGATCTTAAAAGATCTTGAATGTTTCTTTAAGTAATTTATTAGTTGGAATAAGGCATTTCCCTCTGTATATAAAATCACTATACAAATAAATAAACATAACTAACAAAGAAAAAATTTTAGAATCTTAAAATTCCACATAACTAAGAAATTGATTGTGCACGGATAAATTGTCTAGTTTCAAATGGCATCAATGGCCAGATCTGCCACCTAGCGAATGAATATTGAAGATTCTATAATAAAAAGTCCGATCAAATGGAAACTAAAAACAACCATACACTTTGTTACATTTGAAAAATTTTTCTCTAAAAATGCCATGGTACAAAATAATAGGCTCCCGAATTTTAAATATCTTGTTAGACCCCACTAAGAATTAAATTATTTCAGAAATGAAAATGAATTTAAAAATACATTTTGAATGTTCTATAAAATTATATTACACAGCCCTTGTTTAATGTGCAACTTGACTTTATGTACATATGCTTACTAACAACTACTATTGAGGTCAGAACGTTACATATTTCATATTCATGACGTACTCTAAAATGCATTTCATTTTGAAGTAAACATTTGCTTGTCAAGAAAATATGATTGAATATCATTAAATTCCACAGAAAAAAACTTATTTAGTGCTAAAAATTTTATTAATGGACATTAATTATGTTTGTTAATGAACAATTTAAGTAAATATTTTTAAGTTAGATATTTACTGGTTTCACTTCATTATGTATAAATTGAAATACGAATTTTCGCATGTAAAACAAATTGATTACTTTGAATAATGCAATTTGCAGTTTTAAAAATCCTTTGCAATATACTGTAAATATTAATAAACAAGAAAAAGAGAATGAAACATTGAAATATGAATACATATAGAAAAAAGCACCGAAATTAACATATTCTATGAATGTTCCATTGATGATAACAGAACATCATTATTCTAAGTGTCGACCTTAGCATTGCAGGATTTGATAGTCTAGTGCAAATATACTGGGATGGGTCTTTTAAATGATTCATGGCGAATTGAAAACATCGAGGTAAATATTCATTGCAATTGAACCTTCATAAATACATCTGTTGTTCGTTCTTTTGAATGAAGATGATTCACTTCGTGTCTATCGTTTTATTAATGCAACATTTATTGACAAATGGCTATTGTATTTTCATCGTCTTTAAACATCTAAATATTTTTCTAAGACAGTTCAGTATTGTCCCAATATGATATAGAATTTATATTTAATATTATAATTGCATAAAGTCAAATTGTAACAACAATATAGAAATATGAAGAGAAATATTAAGAAAATATTAACTGTTAAAAATAAGAAATGTTTAAATTTGAAAGTAATGATCCTATTACTCAAATCATTTGCGCTGATAGTGATACAATATTATAAATGAATATAAAATGGTTGTGGAAGTTCCATTCATATTAAGCATTAAGCAAAAAAGCTATAAATAGCAGTGATTGCTAACAGTATCGTAAAATTTCGGAAATCTGGATTAGCCAATTGGTTTGTAAATATCAACCGCTCATATTTGAATATACTCTAATCTCATTTAAGTGTAAAAATTCGAATAGAAAACGTAACTTAATATTTCTAGTATGCTAATCTAATGTAGCATTTCAATTAATCCATATTAGAGAGCTTGGATAACAAGGCATCAAAAAATACGGCCCACAAATGAAAACATTGAAAGCAGTTTTGTTTTTGAACTATTTTAATTCATATCTCAATTAATAATTTGAAAATTTAGAAAAGGTTTTAAAGAAGGGCATTTTCAGCAACATAGGTCAAATGGTAAAGATTCTTCAAAATGTCATTGCAAATGAGATACTAAAATTATTTACTAAATTAGTATATTTACTATTTAAATACGGAAGCATATTAACCAACGTGTTCTAATGGTGGATATTTTTCAGGTAAAAAATTAATGATTCAGGTAAACCAAAATTTTATAACATTGGTTTTGATTAAATCTGCATAATTGCAAGTTTTTGTGCGAACACATTCCCTGACACGTGCTGCACCTCCTTGTGTTGGTTTTATACCACCCCATTCATATGCACTCAGCTATGCAAAGTAGTAAAAAAATATAGATGACTAATATAGATACGCTGTGGCCATGTAAATTATTTATGTGGTATATTATAGAAATTAGTATCTAAAAAACAAATGTCGAAGTATTTGTCTTTACACTATTTTATGTATAAATATGCAATTATTTACTACTTTTCCCGGAAAAAAATTATTCAAGAAATATATTTAGTTGGACAAAATAGGACGAAGGCTTTTGAAAATGCTACAATCATAAATTTTCGTCTGACCATTGGCGTCATATATGATTCCAGTTAACAATGATCATTCGAGCATATTTTACATACCCTTAAGCAAAATTACCAAATAAACCTCTTTAGAAGAACATTTTTCGGTATAAAAAATTAGTGCCGTACGCAAAGGGAGGGGCCGTGCTGGAATGCCTCCAAAATATTTAAACAAACTTAAAAATAAAGTCCAGAATTGCATTTTAGATTGCATTGGATTACTATTGAGATGTGCCCCCGTCGACATTTTGCAATGGTCACATACTCTGCTGTTATTTTAGGAAGTAACGAAATGTATTTGATATTGGACTTGGTTCTGTTCTGGCGAATAGACTATTCTATCTACACACATTTGATAATGTATTTGCGATATAATTGTTTAATTAAAATTAGAATTTATTTAGTATGCTTGATATTGTTGATATATCGAATTTTGCCTTAATCAGTAAGCGAAAACAGTCTGAATTTCAATGTCTACAGTGTATCTAATTTTTAATAGAAATGTCCACAGCGTATCTATATTAATCAAGAATCTCCTGCGTATCAATAAATCAGAAAAAAGCGTCACGTATCTATATATATATATATATATATATATATTCGCGGCCAAAAGTCTGAATCCAACTACCCTATCTAGAATAACTTTTACGAATTCATTAAAATGACAACAATTTTAGAAGCAATGCTTATTTACCTTAAAAGGAAATTAAACATTACAAAACTATTTTTTCATCCTCATTTCAGACAAATGCATGTACTGTGTTCAAATCACTGACATCAGTACTATAAATAGAATGAGCCCGTATTTGATCGTAATAACGAAGTTATGGGAAGCAAATGATGAAAATTTTAGAAATTTTGTTAAAAAAAATCAAAAACCTAAACCACAAGAAATAGTATAGGCGGACTCTATTGCGGCGTTATTGTACTTTAGGGGACCCAGTTTGAGTGACGTCATAAAATGGGTATAAAACTCTAACCCTAACCCCAATCCCTACCCCAAAACTTAAAAATTTTGCAAAAAATTAATCAACAAGATGAAATGCAATATAATTGCATTGGTTGGGGAGTAGGGTTAGGGTTAAGGTTAGAGTTTAATACCCATTTTATGACGTCACTCAAACTGGGTCCCCTAAAGTACAATAACGCCCTATAGTGTACAAGACTGATTTTGAAGGGAAAACTAAAGATTTAAAACATGAAGACACAATGTAATTAAAATCTCGAAAACCATTTTTGCATAAATGGGTATGCATTGCTGAACAATGCATTTCTTAGCTGTAAGAACACACAAAATAAAGTAAAATAACGCCAACTTAAGTGCCGATAACTATTTAGATATTGAGAAATCAAAAAATCCAAGACGTTAGTTTTGCTTAAAATAAAAATTGATCTAGAATCATGTATAAAATTCTTAGTTACTTTTTTCCTTCAAAATCAAAGTGTTGTACATATGTACATAACATGTATCTAATATTAGATCCAACAAATATTTAAATATAGTACTACTCACATGTATTATGTTGTAATTCTGCACAAACAAAGTGCCACCACTGTTCTGAACAAGGGTATTTGTCAAAAGTGCGCAATGGGTGTTATCAGCGTATTAGTCATTGTTGAGTGCGCACAGATGGTCACCTGATGCATGACGTAATGGGGGTATTTGCAACCAACGCATTCCGACTATTTGTTAATTCGCCACTTGTTAATTCTATTAGGTTGCGACACCAGACACTGGAAATAATTTATTGAAATATATTTTGAACCAAAAATAAATTATTTTTATTTTAAGAACAAAAAATAAATAATTGCAATTATTATTATTTTTTTGCAATTATTTTCAAAATTACAGCACACAAGATAAAAACATTATTCAATGATTTTCAACTAAAAAATTAATGCTGGATTGTGATGGCTTTAAATCATTTGAAGTTATCACGCATACTCAATTTGTGATTTTTTGACGTTAACTGGCCAAACTGCTTGATATATATATATATATATATAATTAAATATATTTACAATAGACTACACTTTATATATTTTAATATTGCATGCTCTTAAAATAAGTTCAATGATATCATGCTTAGTTGTTTATTCAATAATTGATCTTTGTTTGATTGTTTAATTATTAATGCTTCTCCTATTTTCATTCAACCATTTAGTTGCTATTAAGAATTATTTTTTGTGTTCAAACCGAGTAAAATTTTCAAATTAAAAAAATTATAAACAATTAATAATTGATCCGTACATTTATATGTAATGTATTTTGCTGCTACTATCCATTGCAGTTGTACAACTAGTCTATACTATATATAATGAATTTATAGTGTCAGCTACATGAATAATTTTCAATATTTTGTAGAAATGTATACTGACAGAAGAAAACGGCTTAAGGATAAACCTAGCATGACACGTCCTTATTCAAAATCTTCGCGAAAGAAAATTGATTCAAATTCGTCTTCATCTGAAGAATTTTCTGATCACATAGCTGCAAATCCGGTACTTTAATATACTTATATTATATTATTTTGCAATATTATTATAGGTTGAATCACTGATAGATAGTACTGGGATCAATTTCTCCCCTATTCGCTGCTCAACCCCGATTCCTGAAGAAACCCCTCCCTTTATTGAAACATCAACATCTCTATCGGATACTGAGAATATCCACGATTTAAATGCTGAAAATGATTTTCTTTTTGCTAGATCAAACATATCACTTGGAAATTTCTTGCTATTGTTTACCTGCATTGTCTCCAAGTACTCACTTTCTGATCAATGTATTGCTGATTTATTGTCATTTATTCAGAAAATACTGCCACAACCTAATTCTTGCCCTTCAGGAGATGTATTTAAGAAGCGCTTCACTCTTCAATATGAACACAATACGGCTGATTATGTTATACTAAACATTGAAGATCAAACAAGTTCAATATTGAAGCGACTGGAAAATGTTCTAACAAAAAGTTGTATCAAAATCCCACAA
The DNA here is from genome assembly GCA_900660155.1 of Hofstenia miamia. Taxonomy (NCBI): domain Eukaryota; kingdom Metazoa; phylum Xenacoelomorpha; order Acoela; family Hofsteniidae; genus Hofstenia; species Hofstenia miamia. The sequence goes on along the minus strand of CABFPE010001325.1, from coordinate 25,199 downwards.
GACGGTTTTCTGCATTTCATTTTAAATACTGACGGCGTTACAATTCTAAAATCCAGAAACTTATCGTATGTATTCTAGTATTAAGTTCAATTATCTTGTATTTTATTAATAATGCCAGAACTTTAAACACATAATTCTATATTTAGAGTTTGGCCTGTATGGTTGATGATAAGTGAACTTCCTGATAAAGTACGCAACTCTTTCCACAATTTGGTCTTGGCTGGGATTTGGTGTGGCCCATCAAAACCTAATTGGAACTCATTTCTAGAAAGGATTGTGTCTCAATTGCAACTCCTAAAAACAAAGGGTGTCTATGTCAACAATGTCACCTATAAATTTATTTCCTCTATATTTGTCGCAGATATGCCAGCAAAAGCATCAGCTCTAAATATTAAGCAGTTTAATGGTGCATATGGTTGCCCACTTTGCTTGTTAAGGGGTATGACATAATCATTTTGAATTTAATATCACTTTGTTAAATTACAATAAATATAATGAGTGGTTAATGTTTTTTAAACACTAAGAAAGGTATCACACGGTTAGTCTTTTAACTATAGTGTAAAAAGTTTTTTTACTATAGTCAAAAGACTAACCATGCGGCACCCTCTTAAGCATAGCAATTTTTATTAGTGCATTCTATTTATAGGAAATCGACAATTTGATAAATGGATATACCCATTTGCGGCTAATTTTGAAATGCGATCAACTCATGAATATTGTCGCAATGCAACAACTGCGGAAGATGAAGATTGTGTAGTATTTGGAATAAAGGGACGGTCTGCATTGTCACCAATTCTGACTGATTTGCCATTTTGCATTCCGTTTGATTATATGCACCAAATACTTTTGGGAGTTACTCGGCAGTTGGCATTTGGTATCAAAAAATGTCTTTCTTCTTCGCAATTACAATTTTACTCTGATATTGTGGCATCAATTCCCTCAAATTTTGAGATTACTCGTTCTCCTCGGTCTTTACAAGAACTGAAGCATTGGAAGGCTTCAGAATTAAAAACATTTCTATTCTATATTGCTCCAATTGCTTTAAAACCAATTGTCAACGCTAATTTATACTCCTTATTAGCTTCGCTCAGTATTGGAATTAAATTGTTGTGTGAATCTACACTGTCATCTCAACAGATTCAAGAAGCTAGTCATTTACTGGATTTTTTTACAAATCATTTTGTTGAATTTCTTGGAGAAGGAGCTCAGAGTTTTAACATGCATTCTATTCGTCATTTGATATGGCAAGTAAAGAGGTAAATATTTTTTAATGTCGATCAATTATATTTTTTCTGATTTTTTATTGTGCAGAAAGCGAACTGCAATCATTTCATTAAAAATTTAAAATTATTATCTGTTTGCCTTAAGTGAACATTTTGTTTGTATATTCTACAATATTGACAATGCTGTAAATCAGCATTGGTAATTCCTTACTCATAGGAAGAAATTAGGTTAATTTAATAATCTGAGAAATATTATCTTCAGTTTTTTATGTATGAAATTTGCTATGTTAATACATTAGTGAGAAAATGAAATAACAAATTTTGACATTTCTTTATCATATAGAAAAGCATCTACGATCAATCCCTGTCAGGAAGGTTTTGTCTCAAATTCCGCTATTACATATATGTCATTGTTATAAAGCATGTAATGAACTTGTCAGTTGAATTATCCAAAACACTTATTTTAAAGCAAATAAATTTAGTTTTCCTCCGCTTAGTGGTATGCAATAGAAATGATTCAAATTTCTTGAGATGAAAAGACATTAATCAATATTTGTCATGTTGATTAATTTCGTTTCAGCTAATGCGATCTATTTCATTACCATAAGATATTTCAAACATTTATGGGACTGTACTATCTAATATATTGTCAGTACTTCTTTTAAAATCTTTATAGGTATGGTCCATTGTGGACGCATTCTGCAATGGCATTTGAGTCTGCCAACCATTTTCTGGCTAAGACGATTGTTGGTTCTACTGTGAATTTTCATAAACTTATAGTAGAAAGATACCTCCGATCAAAATCAATTCGAAGTACAATTATTCGTGAGGATATTCTTGCTGAAAATATACAAAAGTTTATTGGTTATTATCACATTAATACCAAATCGCATACACGATCATTGCCATTTGTTATCACGGTTTTGGAGGACCACTGCAATATATTAGACTATACTCTGCATGGTCGACACGTATCTGAAGCTGGAATTGTGTTTCATTCATTTTTGTACACTAAGCGCAGATCTAGTTGTAACTATGTTGTGCAGTATTTGAATGATGGCTTCCAGTATGGAGAGATCTTAGCGTTTTATAAAGAAAACGATGCTACCTTTGCCATAATTCGAACCTTTCAGCATGAAGAAATTGAGGCTCTGTTTCCATTTACACTGTCCAATGTACCCAGCTACTTTGTAAAGATTGACAAAAACATAAGTAGTATTTGTATTGTAAATACTTCCAATATTTGTACAAAATGTATTGTTATTGCCTTTGATAATTCTGTATTTTATACTCCCATTGCTACTCATTTTGAGCACTCATAGACTGTTATCATATCTTTGCATTTTCTTTTCTTTATATCTTATGAATAAATCAATAGTTAATTTTCCTTAGTGTTTGTTTTCTTAGTTACAAAGAATTGAGAATACTTTTAACACAACATATGTTTTTCAGTATGACGGAATCAGATGTGCAATATTTATTTTACTTCCCAGAAGATCGGACGTATACTATTGTCCACATCCGCCATTCTTCATGGCCACGTAATTTAACTACTGAGGATAAGATTTGCATGAGTACAGGAGACGTTGTTAAGCTCAGTGGTTATACTGCAAAACTCATGGCAATTGGTACAGTAATTTTATGTTTATAATATCACAGTCTTATAATAGGTACAAAAGACTCTCTACAAAAAAAGAAGACTCGATTAGAGCGATTATTAGATTCCAATCATCCTGAAGATTCATCGTTTTTTAATTTAGATGTATTTGTTAACCTATTTATTTGTTTTCAGTATTTACTACATTTGTAACAGGAGTTATAGAGAAGACCAATTTAATATTTTAATTAATACCCAAACCAGATGGAGTTCAAACCATTGATTGAGTGTACCAACCTGAGTTCCCAATAGAAACAAGTCAGCACATTATTGTAATCAATTTGGTCAAGATGCGAAACTTTTTAAGTTAGAGTGAATCCAAAAATTATTATATATTATTAAGGAGTGGGATCCTATTCACTGTCTCCAGTGGGTGTAAATACCAACTGGCATGTGTTAAATGACTGAAACCAGTAATGATATTATTCAAGTAAGTTTTTTTTGTTTATGTAAGTAAATAATTTTTAGACCCTAAATGCTCATTTTGCTCAGCAGAGAAGAGGAACCAACAGGAGTTGCAGATTACCTACTTATAATGGTTTTAGTTTCTACCATGTCTCAATGAATGAACATTGTGGTCCTTTCTATTGGTGCTTGGTGTAATTGAATTTGTACATCAATTACCTTTGCTACAATGCTTAATAAATTGGAATCCGCTACCTGATAACAATAGTTTGTTATAACAACTAGATATAAATAACTACATGTACTTGAATATATGTAGACAATTGATGTGGTCAGCAAAATCAATAGGTCTGGCATATTCATACAAACATACAATATTACAGACAATAGGGTGATATTAGTCACCTCATATGCGTAATAAGAATTATCCCTTAGTAATTTGGATCTAAAACAAGAACAGGTTAGCGTAAATGTAGCTGGTGAGCTATTTGAATGCATTTCTTATATAGGATGATCAAATGATAGAAAAGTTAAGCAATGTAGAAACTCCTATTCTTAGAACTAACTCGCAAATTTTCAAAAGTATTCTAAACTTATTTGTAATAATCATTATTGAGGACTTTTAGAAACCATCTTTAAGCGCTTTGGCACAAGCATGGACAGCTACCGGGAGGCTAAATGTGCCGTAAATCAATATGGCAATGATTTAAAGTCCAGAAAAAAATTGAAGTTTTCCGGCAATGAATAATTAACTTCAGTAACTTTATATTTTTAGTTGTATTTATTGTATGTTTCCTATTTAAAAATACAAGCGTTATTTCTTCAGTATTATTTATATTTTTTCAGTGATCATATTTATTGTTATGAAACATGAGCTTGGAACATTTATAGATACTGCTAATTTCAATGTTTTATATATATATATAGTAATATGTTCTTTAGGACGTAATGAACTATTCGAATTGCCTTCCTTCTAAAAAGCCTTTGTTGAAGGTACGATTATTTTTTTCAAATTTAGCTATATTTTAGAATACTTTGTACATTGCCTATGTGAAGTATTGCTATTTGTTGAAAATATTGCGTTCAATTTCTTTTGGTAAGCATTTTTTATATTTTTCCAATGCTCATGTTTCATTAAAATTAAGATAAATCTCTCAACATTTCATGATAAATTGTCCGTGATTTTATATATATATATATATATGATGTATTTATTATAAATTTTTATTGTTTACTAGATGCAAAAGGAACGGTTCATTTAGGCAAGGCAGGATTGGACATCTATTAGAATTAATAATGGTGGACATTCTGTATTTCTTATCTTTGTAATCTTCAAAATTTGGAAAATGTAAATTTGTATAAATTTAAGAAAATGTATGAAAATTTGTAAAAATTTGTAAAAATTTATGAAACTTTAAAGAATAGTGATAAAACTTTAAAGAATAGTGATAAAACTTTGCAATTACTTTCATAGAAAATACAATTTTTATTATAAAACTTTAATAGTTTTTCAAAGTTTTGCAAAGGATTTTAGACTAGGGTTGTTAACGGTTTCAACATATCTAATAAATCCAAATTCGATTGTACAAAGTTAGTTTGCAAAATTAAGTTATACTTTATAGAAGGTTTAAGAGAATTTGAGAAATTTTCTAGGAAAGCTTTCTCAAATAAAAAATAGGAAAGCAAAGACAAATTACTTGATAAAAAATTCAAACCAAAAATATAATGGCTTCATGCTAATCTATTAGCAATAAGGACAGTTCACTAAATAAAAGAGTGCAAGAAATAGTTAATGTCGAAAAATCGAACAAGAACTTAGGAGAGAATGCCCCCATTATTGAAAACCTGAAAATTAATAAAAGTAATGACATTGTTTTGTTTTGTAAATCAAGACGGCAGAAGCGGATTAGGAAAGATTAAGAATATCAATTTAAAAACATCAACTAAATTTTTACCAAAACTTGCAAATAAAAACATTCCAATATTTAAAGAATTGTCGGATTTCGATGTATTTAAAAATAATTTATTTCTTAAAAATCAAGTATTATTGAATATAGGTTGATGAAAATGTCTGACATTTCTGAAACAAATTATTTTAACAATTGCTACTAAGTTACTCTAAAGGTTAGACCCAAAATATGTTCATTACAAAATTGAAATTGGTTCTCAATATTCTGAATATTAGTGATCATCATTATGTCATGATTTGTTGTAACTGTGGTAATTTTGGGCACTCATCGAAATTGTGAAATAATCATAGATTATCATGCATAATCTGTTTAGAAAATCATAGTTATAAAGAATCTGGATCAAAATGAAAGGAATAAACATAATTGTATAAATTGTGTTAATTCAAATCAGTTTAAAATAGAATCTTCCAGTCATATTGTATCTAGTAAAAAATAACAATTTACATAGAACAACTAAAAGTTTCCTTGAATTTAATAAATATATGAACAAACATGAAAACCAGGTCAGATTTCTAAATATTATTTTTTAAAGTTTAACAAATAAAATAACTAAGTATGAAGAATTGATTCTTAATATGGATGGAAACACAATTTGCGGAATAAATTAAACCTGGTTAAAGGATATTGATAGTGACAGCAGTTTTAAAAGAAATTGTCTTAAGATATTTCACAAGGATAAAGATCTTAGAAATTCTACAAAAATAGAGGTCATCTGCAAATACGGCAAGCTCTAAATGTTCAAGATGCCCAATTTGAAAGCTTATGGTTAAAAATTATAATATCGAATGTAAAGCACATATTTAATTTAAGTTATTGTAATAATACAAGAAACTTTAATTAGTTTTCTGCTATGGTATCTTCTGAATTGCTACGAGCAGTTATTGAAAATAAGCCAGTAATTCTCATGGGCGATTATAACCAAATTATCTAAATAAACATGATAAGGCAAAAATTCATGATGTTATGGACATTTTCGGTTCAGAAAAAATAATACCAACTCATATTAATGGAAAAACTTCAACTTTGATTATTTATTTACTGATATTTTGAACTATAAAAATTTCACTACAATATGAACAGATCTCTTTATTTCTGACCACCTAAATATGTGTACAATATATGTTAAATTGAAAGTAAAAAAGAAAAGAAATTGATATATTAGAATATTTCTAAAAGATTTAGCAATTCGTTGTGGATTTATTCAATCTTACCTGGCATAACTATTATAACACAATGTCCATTAATGAGAAGAAAAAAATTTTATCAATATTAATTTATATCAATTATATAACAAACATTGTCCAGTTGTAAAGAAGATCATTTATGCAAAAGCATAAAGCCTATAGACATTTCTGTAAAGACAAAATGTACAGAAATGACGCAGCCAATAGTTGTAAACGCGATCTAAGTTCATCTTTGAAAACTTCTTTCAATGAAAGTTTTTGAAACCACATTCGAATATACTACATGAATACCACGATATGAAGGAAAATCATGTGCCAATGAATTTTAAATATCAAAGGTATTTAATGAAGATTTCGTAAAATTAGGTAAATTTGATGGAAACCAATAAAATTTCACGACCAAATTTGAAAAAAATGAAATCTAAAGCTCAATGAAAATTTATTTCCTTTTAATTATATCTCTTTACCTAAATGTCTGAAAGCTGCAAATTGCTTAAATATTAGAAAAGCTAAAGGAATTTGTAAGTATCCTATTTGGTTTTTAAAAGAATCATTAAATGGTACAGCAAGACCACTTTGCGACTTAATAAACAAATTGATTAAATATAACAAATATCCTGATGAACTAAAAGTTGCAAAAGTCATTCCAATCTACAAAAAGGCCCAAACGGCATTTCTTCAAATTACAAAAATATATCAATTTTGACTGGAATTAATAAGATCTCGAAAAGATATTCCACGATCAGATTAATTGTTAATTTAAGAAATACAACTTATTCAATTAAAATCAATTTGGCTTTAGAAAATATTTTTCAACTATAAATGCTCTATTGGATACAATAGACGATTGGAGACAACTAATAGATAGAAATGAAAGTGTTTAAATTATCTCCTTAGATCTTGGAAAATCATTCAATTCAATCGATCATGGAATATTGATTAAAAATTGACAAATACTTATAATATTGATTATAGTTCATCTTCACTAATTTCTGATTACTTAAATAATAGAATTCAAATAGTACAATTTAATAATGAATCATCAAATCTTTTAAAAATTGTCGAAATATTCCACAAGGTTCTGTTCTGGGACCACAGTTATTCAGCGTCAGTATAAATGATATTTCAAATCATATAAAAATAAAATGTAGGTTATTTGCAGATGATAAATTAATCTATGCTACAAACATCAATGAACTTCAATTCAACTTATATCATGATTTTTATAATAAAAATATGATGTCTTTAAATTTTGAACAACAATCTTTATGCAGCTGAATAGATTAAGGAAAGAATGAACTAAGAATAAAATATTCGGGAGAGTGATAGACAATCAACTAAATTTCGATGAACATGTAAATTCATTGATTCAAAAATGGCTACTAATATCAAATTAATTAAAGAAATATCGGATTTATTGCCCAGAAAGTGGACCAAAATGTTGCTTAAAACTCTGGTTGTATCAAAATATACATATTCTTGTTACATATTAACAAATATATCTGACAATTCTAAATAGAAGTTAAGGAAGATTTTCAAATGGATGGGCAGAATTATCAATGATAATAACAATACGATTAAAAGACAAATTACAAAGGATGTATTTATACATCCAAATGAAATCATGCAAAAGAAGATCTTAAAAATATTTTATAATATAAAAGATAACATCTCCTTAAAATACAATATTAGACATGGTACATATCAATGTAAAAATTTAGAAGCAAAATTATGAAAGTTCTTTTCTAATACTGCAGTAAAATAATGGAATAACTTCGATAAAGTTACTAGATCAGAAAATAAATTTCTATTTCTAAAAAAGAAAATGATTAACCATTTCAAAGGTGTTTCAACAAGGAATTACGTGTTTTTGACTTTTCCCAAACAATACATTGGAATTATGTGGGAACAAGATAAAATTAAAGTGGAATAATTTTTTTGATCAGGGACTGCGTCAATTGGTTTGAAAAAACATGCATTTAAGATAGTCAATATTTTGATAGATATCGATATATTTATATAATTAAAATGATTGAGTCATTATTACTAAGGGTCAGACTTGTCAAAACTTTCAATATTCGATGCACTTCTAGCCTTTATATATTAGGGATACTCTTGCTGGTACGAAATATTTTATATGCTTTGATATTTTGGGAATCAATGCTTTGCACGTTTTAGTTATCTAAGGTTTATTGGGGCAGTATTGTTTGCCTTGGTATTAGTACTGGATTTAACCATTATTTTCATTTCAGGAAAAAATCTGTTAAGATAACATTCAAAATTGTCTAAAAAGTTTTCCATTTAAATTTAAATGCAGAATATCCAGAAAGCCAATTATCTGATTTTTATGCAATTTCTAACAATTATTATAAGAGATATTTTTCGTCGACCTTCGGCAAGAGAATTATTTAAAATGCCTGAGTTGGCTCATTTATTGTATTATGTTTTATTCTCTATTTGACATTCTAAAAATTTTACTTCGTGTATCACTAATGTGAGTCCTAAGCAGAAGTTTTTGAGTTTCAGTAGTAACCAATACATTTAGAAATTTTGGAAATAGCCCCATATTGTTTTTTAAAATATATTTAGCTACTTCTATTTTGCTTTTTGAGTACTGAATGGAGAAGAGCATATTTTGCTATGTCAAATTGGTTGCACCTTATCTTAATGTGATGGTTGGGAAGGAGTCTATTTAGGCTCTTATAAATTAGAATAGACTATAATAGTTAACACTAACACCCCATCAAGATGTGCTGTACAAAGTGAAACCTTGATTGATTATTTCTTCATCTCTAAACATGCTTTAAATTATAAATGCATTTGCTCAGAATTTCCTCATTCAGATCATTGTATCATAACTCTATGGTGTGATTCAACTCGCCTTCTAAGTTCACGTAAAATATTGTTAAAAATAAAAGATAAAAATGACGATAATACACTAAAAGAAAAGCTTAAAATTAGTGCTTGAACTCCCAATGAAATGTTCAATAGGTTTTCAAATATACTACTTTATCATCTTGATAAATATTGTCCAGAAAAATCAATTTTAAGAAATGGAAATCCAACTATGAGAACAATTAAGAGCAAACCATGGATTGAAACACATTGCTTAACTTTGATTAAACAAAAAAAGTGAATTAATTATATTAATGAAAAATCCTCTAGGAATTTTGATGACTACAAAAAGGCATGTAATGTATGTAACATAAAATTAAAAATTCGTACAACCAATTTTATAAATTAAAATTTGAAAAAATTTATACTCAAAAGTCAAAATAAATATTTATTAATTCATTGCTTAACAAGAAAACAAAATCTTTATTTCTGTAATAGAAATTTGTCATAATGGCGAAATAATTAATAATACTAAAGACATTTGTTCAATATTTAATGGAGTTTTAAAAAATCTAGGCAACTACAACGGAGAAAAAAAAATATAACTAAGATGAAAGAGTTGAAACTTTTACACCAAAAGTTAGCTCTCGTAGTGTAACAAAATATGAAGTTTTAAAAACAATCTCAAATTGAAAAATAAATCTAGCGGTCCATTAAAAATCCCATTTTGGTACTTAAAAACTGTAACCTATTTAATTGTTAATTCTCTCTGGACATTAAGTCTAGCCAACATTACACCGGTTCACAAAAAAGACGAGCCAAATGTATGCTCTAACATCACTTATTAGCAAAATTTTTTAAGAAACCGCTTTCTGATCAAATCAATGAACATTTCACTAAGTATAATATCTTATCCAAAACAAAGTACTAATTTCGGAAAGGAATATCTACTAATGATGCACTGATTTAAACCACTGAAAATTGAAGAACAGATATTGATAACAATAAGTACTGCTCCATACCATGTCTTGATTTATCAAAAGCATTTGACTCTCTAAACCATAAAATTCTTATTTCTAAAATTAAGAAGTTTTATTTTTCAGCTAGTAGCTGTAGTGTTAAAGAATAAGTAAAACAGTGTTGTGTTTTATTAAAATATCTTCTGTAATATATATATATATATATATATATATATATATATATATATATATATATATATATATATACATATATATTGGTGATTTGTAACATACTAATAATAAATTGCGATTACAAAACACCAGAAATGTGAATTTTTAATTTAACTACTGAGGATAAGATTTGCATGAGTACAGGAGACTTTGTTAAGCTCAGTGGTTATACTGCAAAACCCATGGCAATTGGTACAGTAATTTTATGTTTATAATATCACAGTCTCATAATAGGTACAAAAGACTCTCTACAAAAAAACAAGACTCGATTAGAGCGATTATTAGATTCCAATCATCCTGAAGATTCATCGTTTTTTAATTTAGATGTATGCATTAATTTTTTAATTTTTTATTGAATGCATTTTAGAAATCAACTTCATTTCATGATACACCATGTTCATCACAATCTTCCACCAGTGTATGTTTCTTTGTAATTTTCACATGGACTTTGTTAATTTAATTATTCTATTTTATGTATTCAGCACATTATTGTAATCAATTTGGTGCAATATGCGAATTTTTTTAAGTTAGAGTGAATCCAAAAATTATTATATATTATTACTTAGACTAATACATCTCTACAGTCATTGCGAATAGATAACAACTGGCATTGTAAACCAACTGAAACCACTAATGATATTATTCAAGTAAGTTTTTTTTGTTTATGTAAGTAAATAATTTTTAGACCCTAAATGCTCATTTTGCTAAAAATAATGAGCTATTGGCACAGTTGTTAGCATCAACTAATGAAAATAATAGACTCTTGCGAAAATACTTACGAGAAAGCAAAGGTCATGGGAATGTGGTATGTTTCGGTTTTAAATGCTTTTCATTTTCAGAAATTGTTGGTGATCCAATAAAATCTGTTCCTTATTTGCAAGATTTTGTAGTACAAGAGTATATTTTGCACGACTAACATAAGTTAGTAAAAATGTCTTTAATCTGTATACAGCAATGTTCACAAAAACATACAATTTTGATTTATATATACATGCTTTAGCAACTCCCCATTTCATCAGTTCCAGATGATCCTGAATTCATATATAAAGAACAAAATTTGCTTCTTATTGAGGGTAATCGGGAAAGCAAATTTGCTTTAAATCTAGCCAGAGTTCTCTGGAGTACTGATGAACTCATGAATGGGATGTTAAGTCCACACAAGGTTTGTGGTTCCCGAGTGGCTTTCTCTCCCGATAGATCGCAAATTTTCAAAAGTATTCTAAACTTATTTGTAATAATCATTATTGAGGACTTTTAGAAACCATCTTTAAGCGCTTTGGCACAAGCATGGACAGCTACCGGGAGGCTAAATGTGCCGTAAATCAATATGGCAATGATTTAAAGTCCAGAAAAAAATTGAAGTTTTCCGGCAATGAATAATTAACTTCAGTAACTTTATATTTTTAGTTGTATTTATTGTATGTTTCCTATTTAAAAATACAAGCGTTATTTCTTCAGTATTATTTATATTTTTTCAGTGATCATATTTATTGTTATGAAACATGAGCTTGGAACATTTATAGATACTGCTAATTTCAATGTTTTATATATATATATAGTAATATGTTCTTTAGGACGTAATGAACTATTCGAATTGCCTTCCTTCTAAAAAGCCTTTGTTGAAGGTACGATTATTTTTTTCAAATTTAGCTATATTTTAGAATACTTTGTACATTGCCTATGTGAAGTATTGCTATTTGTTGAAAATATTGCGTTCAATTTCTTTTGGTAAGCATTTTTTATATTTTTCCAATGCTCATGTTTCATTAAAATTAAGATAAATCTCTCAACATTTCATGATAAATTGTCCGTGATTATATATATATATATATATATAATGTATTATAATTTTTTATTGTTTACTAGATACAAAAGGAACGGTTCATTTAGACAAGACAGGATTAGACATCTATTAGAATTAATAATGGTGGACATTCTGTATTTCTTATCTTTGTAATCTTCAAAATTTGGAAAATGTAAATTTGTATAAATTTAAGAAAATGTATGAAAATTTGTAAAAATTTGTAAAAATTTATGAAACTTTAAAGAATAGTGATAAAACTTTTCAATTACTTTCATAGAAAATACAATTTTTATTATAAAACTTTAATAGTTTTTCAAAGTTTTGCAAAGTATTTTAGACTAGGGTTACAATGCAGTAGTGACCAGTGACAACATCTTGTTTTCAAATGCTGCACATTCAGATTGAACGGTTTTCAGATCGCCAGGAGGCGCAACTTCGCGGAATAAACGAAGATAGTAGACATCAGCGGCGGATTTGAAATGATCATTGTTTGCCACACNAAAATTTTCAAATAATCTTTAAACGAGTATAGCTAATTCGAATGAATTCCAACAAAAATGTATTTTCATTGAAATTATTTTCAAATGCTTCACAAAGAACAATAAAATTTGGTATGCATGGGCACCATTAAATTCACAAATTAGGTGTGTCAATATCCCAAGATTTCAGAATTTATTTTTTAATAGGCGTGTGGAAATTCCATTAACCCTTTCAGGACGTCTGAAACAACAAGCTTTATTGGAATTATGTCAACACATTGTTGACAACATGAAACTCAACGGCAGTATTCGAAAACTCTCAATGAAGAATATATTCTTGTAAATATTTAAATGGTTCATTATAAGCACACTACGTCTGCTACTGCAAAAATTGATTATGGAAAACTAAACTTGAAAATGTTATTAAAAATTCATACAGTCACTTACAATGGAAATAAGAAAATAAGATCTCTAATGAAATAATTCATATTTTGACCAGATATCAAATAAAAGTCAAATATTGATATATTTATTATTTCTAAAACTACAATAAGGAAACCCACATTATCCATTTTATACCAAATACCTTTGCAGTAATCAATTAAGCTTGTTGGAAAAATATCTAATATTCATATTCGAATTTGCGCACATAAAAACAATAAAAAAATGAAATAAAATTTAAAGCAAACAAGTCTACTACCAGTTGATATAGCAAGTCTATCAATAACTTGGGAAACTGATGGAGTATAACCTCTATGCACTTGAAGCATTGAAGAGCTCTCATCCTCTTTTCAGACCTGATTGTTTTTCCAGCTTAGATAAAATTTTTCAATTTTCACTGTGGTAACTGGAAAAAATAGCAACAATTTCAATAGTGCAGACATATTTGTAAAAGAAGAACTGCATTGGTCCTGTGCTGATTTAAGACGCTCAAGTTTTTTAACCTTTTTCCTAAGCCAACCCCCAATCTAATTGCCTGGCTACGCCCTGATACTAATAATATTATCAATTGTATATAGACATAACCATGGGAGTTTTCTAAAGTGCGCAATTAAATTTGAAGAAAAACTTCGACCATCTCTTCTGCATCCGCGAGCTTTAAAAAACCTAAATTTTGTCTATTTTCTTTTTACATTTTTAGAAAATTAACTATAAAAGCAATTCAGAGATGGGATTTACTGAAGTGAAATATCTTAGCCAATTGATTAAAATGGGTGATTTAATAATGCAACATATTAATGCGATGGCATGATGTGAAGGAACAGTTCTTCTATTGAACTGAGAAATTCTTTTGATAACATTAGTAAATCGATTTTAGGTCAACAGAGGAAATATTCAATTCCATAACTATAAACGTACAGAGGAAGAACAACTAAATGCGAAAATAAAATATTAATTAAGGGAAGCAAGCAACTGACTGAAACAAAATCAAAATTCTGCAAATGGATTTCTCTGTGGGAAGCATTTAATTAAGGATTTGATGATTAATGTTAACTAAAAGCATACCGTTGTGATAAGCGAGTAGGAGGCGGATGAAACAATGCTCACCTCACTAGAGCAATTATTAAAAAGACCCTTCGAAACCTAAAGTACAATCCATCAAATATTCACCGAGTATTTAAAATGTATAATTCAATCAAATTTTAGACTACGTTTTAATTAACCAAATGTCGTAACAAGTTTACCCAATGAAACTAGATTTGTTTTGGAAAAATATTCAACATTGCTATTTAAACTTTTTTTAGGTAAAAATGATTGAAGCAACATTTTCCCATTCCTAAGGTATGGCTTAAAAACTTATTTGTAATATATTTGATGGTCTAGAATGAGTTGTTTTAGAAATATTAGCTAGTTTCAATTTCTGAGGCAGTCATTTAAAAAAATAAATTTTCTCTGAAATAGCTCAATGAGGGCTTAAATAAATGGTGTCACACAGAACTTATATGAATATGTCTTACAAAAAAACTATAAGTGACAAAATTGAAACATTTTATCATGATTCAACTGCGCTCCTGGAGAAATCCAACATTTTTTTCAATATACATACTTTTACGCCAACAGCCTGTCACAAAAATATTGGCCAGCTTCCAGTTTTGGCTTATTTGTTAGAATGCACATTAAAATGCAGTATATACATGGAATATTTCTTGAAATGATTTCCGACAGATGATCATAAATTCTGAAATTCATTACTAGCAATAAAGCATGAAAGTCAAACCACAAAATTTATGGCTTGCCAATAAAACAACAAAGCGTAATTTTTAATAAATAATTGTAATGAGTAGAAAAGTAAGTGATTTTCGGAAAACTACGATGCCAATGCTTAGAACAAACATACTGATTATATAAGACAATTTAATGGTACTCATGAAAATTCTTTATAATAGCAACTACCAATTTACCTCGGACATGTATTTACGAATATTATTTTTTATTGAAAATTGCAACTCAAAAATAAGTATTCGAATTATTTATTTTACAAATACTGATATATTTTTTTTATATACAATTACTTTAGGCCCTTGCGAGTTGGCATTTTTAGGATCGAATAGAGTTGGAACATTTAACTCCCGAGTTCGAGTCGAGTTACAATTTTATTTAGACGTATTTTCCTCGTTAGGCTAAGCTGAATATAACTGCTAAATTTGGAATCCGAGATGGAATGAAGGGGGTGGGTGATTTTAGAACACGACCCTACCCGAAACGAACATTTTAACTAGTTTCAACCGGAGCTTCTAGAATCACCAGGTGCTAAATTGATAAAAATTGTTCCATAAAAAATCAAGCAAGTTGAAATTTCCTTAAATGAGAAATATTAAATATATCTTGTTAAACTTAATAAAAAGATATTAACCCGTTCCCATTTCTGTTGAACAACCCTATACAAATGTACGAAAGAAATACATGTTAAATTAAATAGAACTATACAAATGTACGAAAGAAATACATGTTAAATTAAATAGAAGAAACCAAGCCTGATGGCTTGCAATTTGAGATGATTAGAGAAAGGTCGATGGATTCTTCGACATTACAGCCAATCATGTAAAAAATAGATGCCATTCAAACTGACATCGAGTTGGTTCCGAGTACTCGAAATGTCGAATTGAGTTTTCCTAACTCCAGTCGAGGCCGAGTACTATGGTAATGTCGATTAAGCGTAAAGAGAGCGAGGTGACTAAAAAATTCCCTAGTGCAGTTACTGAGTTGTAAATCCAAGAAGACTAAAAATCAACAAAATCTTTATTGATAATAAAAGGAAAGCTACTCAAATGCACATAGAAAAATCAAATTAAAAAATGTGTTAAGCGACATATGACTTTTCAAAATATATATGCTCACTCTTTACATCTCACCCTCTGTATGTACACATTAGTAACAATTCCAGGGCGTTTTTGCTTAAATAAACAACAATATTCAATGTTATTGTGAATAACTACTAGAATACTTTAGTAGTTTTGCACTCCAATATGAGTATGTTGAGGAGAAAAGTTGACTGTGAAAGGCAGATCCAATGGGGAGTCATTGAAAAGGAGAGGCCACATGTTTTAGTTATAATCAAGATGGTTAACAGAAGACCAAGTAGACTACAGCTCAAGATCAGATGAGATATTGGAGGCAAAAGAACGGCCAAAGTAAAAAATCGCAGTATCATTGACAGACAGAAGAGAGATTTTGTCGAGTTCCCTGAAGTTGATAAAATCTTATGTGAGAGAAGAAACTGTCAAAGAATCAGAAGAACCATAATGACGTTTGTAGGATGCACAGTAAGGGACGAGAATTAGAAAGGAAGAGAAGTAAGTTTTTTCCTACGACGAGGAACAAATGAAGACATAACTTGCTAAAGAAAGCGCTACCAGTCATCAGCGATGAAATAATTATTAAAATAGCGAGTGAAGAAGAAAGAGCAGCATGACTTGATATGAAGTCGCCATTAGATTGAGCATATTGAGGAGTATCCAAATAAGCAGATGGTGAAGCAAAATTGAGAGACTAGAAATTGTATCTAGGACGGGGATTACAAATGTGTGAAAATGTAATCAGGGCGAGAGCACAGAACAATGTCTAGGAGGGTTGAGCTGAACATAGGAGATAATACATGTTTTTCAAGGGATTAGTGAGCAAAAGATCTAACGCAGCAGAACCCTATGCTTTATTAGAGTCAAGGGCGTTTCAGCAATCATTAGACAGATTGAAGTGACCACAAACGAAATGATGCTGAGTGGAGGATCCAAGTTGAGGAGAGAGAATTATAGACTGGCCATGAAAATATTGAAGCATAGATCATAAATCAACAATGGGTGTTCGAAAACGACTGTTCGAAGGAGGGTTGTCAACACAGAGCAAATTAGTACGGAAAGAGTAGTTAAGTCTATAACAGTAAGTTTCACTCCAGCAGTTGCATCAATAATTAATAAACGTTGGTTTAAACATTATAATGTGTTCATTGGAATTCTTTTCACTGCTGTATATCGCTAATTAACATTTGTTGACTGTCCAGTGTGGCTGAAATGTTGGAGAGAGTTAATAAATAAAAATATTAAAACGCTAAACCCGGCTTCGAAACTCGAAATTATTCATTGAAAATATTAATAAAAACAGAATCAGTAGAGGGAAGTGCGCGTATGTAGAGTACTTGAAAGTTGCACAGCTTTTGTTAAATGTCAATTACCAAATAATTTAGCTACAATAATGTCATTGCTGTAATGTATTGTAATTGGTTTCAAGATTGTAAAATAAATATTTTTTTCATAGATTACATAGTTTAATAAAAAATATTCAATTGACATTTTCGAATTCTATTTTGCAACCGCCGAATGCGGATAGGATTAAAATTCCTTTTTTAATAAGATCTAATCATACAATTCGGATTAGATGATAATCATGCTGTGATAATGTCTCATTGATCACATCTGTTCAAAAAAAAATAGTCACGAAACACGGTGAAATAAAATTGTTTTTAACACAAATTTTGGCTGGACATCATATATTAAAACTTAGTTTAACATTGGGTGCTTCGAACATCCAGGCGATTTGAATTTTTTCTGTACTGAGCAAAGCAAACGAATTGAATTTTTAGTTTTCTACAATATTGTTGTTCATAGATTTGGATTATTTACTATCAAATATTGGAAATCGTTTTGATGCAATATTTTGATTGTTTCTTTAATTTTTGGGATGCTTCAAACACCATATTTACTATATTAAATTGTCTCAATTTTTCAAACATTTATGTAGAAACCTGCTCATCTTGAAATACAGAGGGCAATAAGTGCAACTTAACATCTCAGAATTTGTATGATCATGAAGAAATAAATTTAGTGATTCGCTTTGGCGCTGTTACATTTGACAATTACTTGTTTCTACTTACCAATCATAAATGCTATAAACGAAAAGAAAAATTTAATGCGCGATTGAAAAACCGGGAACTCTGTTTCAACGTGCGCATTTGTTGTAGTTCATTATTATAATTTTTTTAAATATTTTTTTTAAAGTTTCTTTGATGCAAACTTTTAGGGAGTACTAATCTGTTATAAAAATAATAAGTTGAATGGATTTGCTGTTAAATTTTAAATGAATTTTCAAAAATCTGTGCTATAACAGAGAGAAACAATTGCAGCGTGTTTTACAGATAAACAAAGAGCAATTTACATGAAAGCATTTTGATTAAAGCTAACAATTTAAAAAACGATGTCATAAAAAACGCAGGTGGTTACTCAATAACGCTACGAAAGTGATTGGCATCAGCGATAGAAAACCATATATTAATCAATTTTTGTGAGACAAAAGAAGCATTTAAGATACGCTTCGGAATTAGTAGGACTATAATGTCTCAATTAGTTTTGCAACAGAGACAAAAACTGATGCACGGCAGACACTATTTTTTGTTAATTGGCAGTTGTTCACCAATAAGCTCTTTCCGAAAGACTTGAAATAGATTTTCGGGGTTTACTTAATTTTTAATGTCGGTTATTAACCTAATTCGACAATTTGATCACATGTACCAAAAATTTTAATTGTTTCATAGAGATTCAAAATCCTCTAACATAAAATAACCAAATCTAAAGATAATTTGTTTTACTAATATCAAATTAAAGTCGCAAAACAGTCACGTGACGCGAACAGGTTTTGTGTAGATAACCAAGAGGATACATTACAACCCCAATTTTTATTGGATATGTAAACTAAGCATATTGCAACTACATGAAAATCCATCTGGTCACTATTGGGAAATGTTTTATCAAAAAAGTCAAACCACTTCCAATATGTATTTAGAAAATACAAAAACTTTTAATTATTAATAGTAGGTAATTGTAAGACCAAAAAGTCAAACAAGGTGTACGAATGTCTTAATTGATCAAGTTCCAGGCAGTTCAGGCAGAAATCCAAGCGATATCAAGACATCAAGTAAATGAGAGAGTGATGCCTCCCCCGATAGCCCCAACCTAATGCTAATAATAATATGCTTTAAATTTATGCGAATATTAGTGAATTTAACTTCAAGAAGGAAAATAGAATTTCTGGGTAGTTGCATATTTCGAGGTTGAGAGTAAACCCTATCAAAAACTAAAGCAATTTATCTGTTTATTGTCAAATGAATCTACATAGAGAGACATTCAGAGATAGAAGCAACATGAATAGTCACTTATGTAAAATGAAAATAAATAATTACAGCAAATTTTCTAAGGGTAAAATCAAATAAAATATTTGTGAAAACTAACACTTAATATTTATACTTCGTTAAAGCTGTATACACCAGATTTGGTAGATTATTTGTAGCGATATATGAACACGCAGTAACTATAAAATACATTTTTCAGTTTGAACAAAATATATTATAATGCGGTTATTGACTAAAGATGCCTTAATACTGCTGTCAGCAAGGTATATCAAGTGCTAAGTCTTTCAAAGATTTGCACATTAGCCTTGAATCAAATTGAAAATGTCAATAATTTGAAAGCTTATAACATAATTAATTCTCTTATATCTTTAACAACAGTATACTACCCGTATTGTACATCCGACGAATATCAATAAAAATGCCGCGACGCAGCCAGAAGTGTCTACGTCACTAGACTAGTATTAAAAGGTGCGTTGCGGCATACGCCAAGTCTGTATTTATATTGAATGAATTTTGAAAAAACATTTGAGCAAATACAAAAATGTTTCAAATATATTTTAGAAATGACAAGCTAAACGATATAGCGGGAATTTTGAATAAATTAGCAACGAATGGTAGGCATAATTATTTGATCTGGGAAATGACTGAGGTAGATACCTATTTTGTATCCTTATTGTGCGACTTTACTGAACGCAATCTTACCATAGTGACACATCGTTGCTATTTTAGCAAAGCGCTGGAGGAAATGAAAGGTTGGTCGACTGCCGATATCAGGAAATTAACTCACACGAACTTTGGCGTTTAACTTTTTAATGCGTTTTATTACACTGGAAATTCTTTCTGATAGTAATGTCATTTTCATGTTGGATTGCAAATCTTACACCAATGACATAGATGAATAAAAGAATTTATTTTTAAATAATTCACACACTAAAACCAAAGGCGTTAAAAGCAAAAATTGCACTCATTAAAATATGGCTATTACGAAAAGCCATACATAAAGCACATCAAGATTTCGATTGTAAATATACCATACGTTATGCAATTACCGACAGAGATTTCCATGGGATAAAACACTAGTTTGCTAAACTAAAGTTAGGAATGTTGAAATTAACTAGGCTCCAAACTTTTTTTACTTCTATAAACAAAACCTTGTTTCAAAATGGCGTATGATACTGATGTAAAATTTCAAAGTATACATCTCTTTATCAACACATTGCTATGAGGAATATAACTTTAACTGATTTGAGTTGATTTGCGTTCACTATTATTTAATGGTATTTTTTTCCGATACGTGGGTCCATGACCATCTCTGTATTTAATTCCAAAAATGAAATGCAAATTGAAGATTTATATTTATTGTTTGCTCAAGAAAGGTGTTCCATTGCAAGAAATTAACTAGGCTCCAAAACTTTTTGTTACTTCTATTAACAAAACCTTGTTTCAAAATGGCAGTTCATTAATAAAAATGACCCAGGAGCAAAAGAAAAACTCACTTCACAAGATGTCTATATTTTGGGACAACAAACTTTCATGAAAATATACTTGACATACAAATTATAAAATATAAGTTAAGTATTATTTTAAAAATCGATACTTTAACAACGATTGCAATAACTACGAAATTAAATATATGAAAGAAATAACCTTGGCACACATGTTAAAACATTTTATTAATATTGTTATTCTTCAAAGAGATTTTGCAATGAAACAACTTTTAATTATCAAAAGCATAAATTTACATAATTAAAGATCTCACGTTACTTAAAGTTAAGATTTGCCACTACAGTGGATAAAGCATCACAGGAAAAAGCTTTATAGTAATTAGTTAGCTGGCAAAATGCTTTTAGAAATATATTTTGTCAAGAGAGAAGATAAAAGCGCATTACAATTTATTGGTTTCAAAAGAATAAGGTTGTAAATGCCTTAGGACTACATCTTTTCCTATCATAGGCATCGAAAATACAAAACAAGTAAATTTTGCACTAAGTTAGCTTAGTCAAAACCGATTTTATACAAATTCTTTGCTAAAAAGTTAGCTTAGTCAAAACCGATTTTATACAAATTCTTTGCTAAAAAGGAACATCTTTGTATTACAGCGATGGAATTCTCAAGAGTCATTTAAAATAAAACAAATAGAAATGCATATTCAGAATATCTATAATTGCTGTTATTCCGGCCAAAATCGAGACTGGTAAAATTTAATGGAACTAATGGACCAGAGACCAGAGTTCTCAAAGCCGACAAGAAGCGAGTTCGGATATTTTTCATAGAGCCGGACATTTCTCTTGTTATCATTTTAGCAAGTTACTTAGCATAATTAAATATCATTTAATCTTGGTTTATTAGTGCAATAATAAATGCTAGAACTAAAGTTTGACATTAATAGTACTTGATTAACAATGAAAAAACTGTGCTGGATATATTTTGAGTGGACACACACCATAGTTTTCAGACTCGTTCAATAAAAGTATTGTCTTACAGAAACGACGTCATAATCACGAACCTTTAAATTATTGAATAAATTGGATATCTTCTTCAGACATTGCAATGCAATTATTTGTACAAAAAATATCTGTGGTAGTATTTAAGCATAGCTTTGTGTGGTTATTATAAATATTTAAGGAAAAATAAAAAAATAGTTAAAGTTAGTAAAATAATTCATGTGTACATTTGCACACATTGTGACTCAAATTTCGAAATTACATGTACATATGTTCAATAAGTTTGTCTTTGTTTAAGCAACAAATTTCCATAAAAAATGAATGAATTTATTTAAAGGCATATTTACAACGCCCACTATGTAAATTTTTAGGTTACACGTGTAAGATTATTATAGTATTAAAGGAATTTTATAATCTAAGGGAGGGGGGCGGGTAAATAACCTAAGCAAAGCATGTGTACAATTTTACACAATGACTAGGACCAGCGGTATGAAAATTTTGGGAGTCGGTTCGGTATTTTTTCTCCCTATATTCTACTTACATCAAAATTTGAAATTACTTGGCCTAAATATTTATATTGAAAATTAAGGTCTGACAAAGAACAGAATTTTTAGCAGCCCATATAAGCATGTTTAACATAAAAATGCAAGAAACATGTGCAACCTTTTTTCTTAAGCTATTTCCTTAGTTTTCCAACGTGCTATATTCGAGGCGACGCCGAACCCTAATAACGACTGAAGGGGATATACAAAATTATAAATTCTTTTAGAAAACAATAAAAGCATAACAAATAGCAATATGAATAACCAAACATTGACAAAATGCTATTTGAAAATTCGTGCTAACACAGACAAAACTGCTATTACAATTTGGTCTCACCTTTCTTGTCAGAAGAGATAAGGAAGTAGCTAGTGTGTCAAATCTTTCAGCACA
>CABFPE010001324.1:18104-36977 GCA_900660155.1 Hofstenia miamia | reverse complement strand
GGTAATTCACTATGATGAACCTTGTTTTCAGATGTACTGAGGAGATCTGATGTTAAGAGTTTAGTTTGTCTGGAGAGGTTGTTGGCACTGATATGTTGCACTCTACGCGTTGTGATGAAATAAGGATGTAATACTTCTCCTTCACATATAGACATTTTTTCTAAGTGTTTTTGATAGCTGGGCAATTGTTTGCTGCTGCGTTCAGAGGTGATGGAGCTGATTTGTGATGAGTTTCCGAGTATTTGTCTTTTGGTGCGTATGTGAGATAAGTAATGGGAATTGTTGTCATTTGTGGGCTGTGGAATTTGGAGGGTGATCCGAACTGGATCCTGATTCCGTACTAGGTGCACTATCACAAGTAAAAACGTCAGGAGCTAGGAGCATCTCAGTGTCCGAGTTTGATGCTCTTATACTGACTAAGACTTGTGTGGTTGAGGATGAGTTGTCCGTCAAACGCATTTCATCACCTAAAGGCAAGGAAACTATGTCAATATGCCATTCATTATAATCAATATTTTGCTTAGCAGAACGACTAGGTTGTTTATGAATTGGCAATTTAGTTTGTTTAGGTTGCTCTAGGTTTTCAGTGTTGCATAAAGGATGCTGCTTTCAGTAAGTAACCATTTATATTTGTTGTAATATGTGACTGCTAGGCGGTTGTTGATTTCTTTGTTTTCTATTTTAGCGATTATTTCATGTAATATGATGTTGTTTCACTGTGCTTCTGAGATTTCTTCGCAAATTGATATTTTTAGTATGGGTTTCCCATTCTTATCTGCATGATATCTGTTAGTTGCTCGTATTGGTTGGCAGGGCTGAATTTAATCTTTTCATTTTTGCGTTTTTTTTAACCCTTTTTGGTATTGTGGGAGACTGGCCATAAATCTGCGTTGTTGTGCAGTCGTCCTTTTTGATGGGTGATGATGAAGGAGAAATCACTAAGGTATTCTATCCATCAAGCTATAATTGTGGATCGATCTCCTAAGAATTTTTTTGTAACCAGCATAAACTGCTGTTATCTGTGTGTATGATGAAGGTTTTTTCTCCAATGAGGATGTGTTGAAATGTTTTGAGCGACTCTACCAGTGCCAGAATTTCTAGGTTGGTGGGTCCATAATTTAGCTCAGCTGACTTTAATTTTCATGAGAAGTATTGTATTGGCTTTTCTTTGCCATCTTGAATTTGACTTAAAGTATCTAAAATTGCGACAGTGCTTGCATCGATGTCTAGGATAAAAGCGTCAGTTGTTGTGGGGCTGTTCAGTGTTGGAATTTTTTTCATGATTGTTTTCAGTTCATTAAGTTCGTCTTGTTGTTTCCAGCACCATTGAAACTCTTGAATTCCTTCTAGGAGGTTAGACATGTTGTGTGTTTTTTCTGCGAGATTGGGAATGAGCATGTGATAGTAGTTGATAAGGCCTAGTATTTGTTGAAGATCTTTTTTGTTTCTTGGAGGTTGGATTTCGTCTATTAGTTGTTTTGAATTATCTTTAA
Organism: Hofstenia miamia; assembly: GCA_900660155.1. Taxonomy (NCBI): domain Eukaryota; kingdom Metazoa; phylum Xenacoelomorpha; order Acoela; family Hofsteniidae; genus Hofstenia; species Hofstenia miamia. The sequence continues at coordinate 35,484 of CABFPE010001324.1, read as the reverse complement.
TTTGTATGTTGCCAGGTTGAATTTTTCTGCCTAGGAATGTAACTTTCTTCATTGTGAACGAGTATTTCGTAGAATTGACGCGTAATCCAGTGTTGTAGAGTATTTGTAGTATTCTGTCTAGTTTCTCACAGCGATCTTCGATTGTCATTGATGAGATAAGTATATCGTCAATGTATGCTGCTACTCTGTCTTCTATTGTGGGCTGTTCGTTTAGTAAGACTTTAATAACGTATCATTGGAAAGTTTTGGCGGCATTGCAAAGGCCAAAGGCCATATATAGCCATTTGAACGTTCTGTAAGGAGTAATGAATGCTGTTTTCTTGATGTCGGATTCTCGCATAGGGACCTGCCAGTATGCTTTGAATTTGCAGAGATCGATCGTAGAGAAAATTTTGTGTTTTGCTGCTCCATATAGAATTTCATCAATGAGAGGCAACGGATAAGCGTCTTTTTTAGTTATGCCATTTAATATGCGGAAGTCGATGCATAGTCTATGCTTGCTTAATGAAAACTGTGGGTGGGGTGTATGGACTTTAACTTTTTCATATGATTCCATTGTTTAATAATTCGCTTATTGTTCGTGCATATTTTTCTCAGAGGTGTTGGGGCACTCTGCAGCAGGGCTATCGAATTGGTTTATCTGACGTTGTATTTATTTCATGTTCCACGCCTATAGCTTTGTCAATGCTTATTTCTCCATCGTTGAATATTGACGCGTTTTTTCTGAGCACTGAATTTATTTTATCTATTTGGTGTGAATTCAGGTGAGGGTGAGTATCTCTCGAAATTTCTGGAATATCATGGGTGGAGTCTTGTTCATTTGTTGTGATGACACAGAGGAGTAACTCGGCCAATTGTGCGACAAATTTTTCTATTGGAATACCAGTTATTGTGACTTTATTTGTTTTTGCAGTGATGAACTTGTCACTTTTGTTTAGGATCGTAGTGATGCCGTGGCCGTTTTTTTACCATACAAATGTTGTTTAGAAGTGTTACTTTCTTGGAGCTGATGCCATATTGGTTTGATATTACGAAGTCTCCGTTGGTGGCTGGGTTTGTCTTGACCTTTAATAGTTTTACTAACACTTTTTCTGTGTTAAAATCCATCTTTCTCTAGCACAGACAACTAATTAATGAAACATACGTGGAAACAATAACTTATTCCCAGCATTGATTTGGGCTATTTCCTGTTTCTAATACTTATGTCAAACCAGTCTAAGGATGAATTTCACACGCATACAATAACTTACAACCGAAAAAATAAAGCTTCAATTCCCATGAAAGAATATTTAAGAATAGATTGAATCCCTTAGAAGTTTATCGTGATTTTGAAATTAAATCATTTTTTAGATTTGAGCGTGATAATATTTTACAGATGGTTGCATACTAGGGTAGTATATACTTGGCCAAAGTAAATGAGGTGTGCCCTCACTTTTTATAAATTAAACTGCTTATATATTAATCTTTTACTTCGACTTTTATGGAAAACATATAAATTGTAGCCATTGATAGGATTGCAATGTGTAGTGATTGTTGGCATTACTGACAACGATTTATCAATGCTTAATCTCCAGATATTATCTTATTAACTGGGCATAACAAAACATACCTGCCAAATTTGCATTGAAATCGATTATTGCAATTAGCAGTTTGCATGTAAACAAAACTTTAGAAAAGGGAATGACAACAAGAGAGTATATATATTCTACTGCTCTTTTTTTCCAAACATTCCTTAAAAATTAATTCTATTTGAAAATGAAATTTGCGCTCATTTTAATTTGTATTTTCATTTTTACATGTTCTACAATACTACTGGAGCTTCACTAAAAAATTTTGAGAGTTTTTTTACACGAATTTCATTTAAATTGTTGTTAATATTCCTCAAAGGGTATTAAATATAGATAATAACTATGTTATCATTTTTGTTTATTATTCTTTAAATGTACGTTTGCAACAAGGCGCTAACCATCCTCAGGTTTTCCTGAATCAGAGATTCGGGTCTAAGTCCGGGTAAGGGTCGGGTCCAAAAACAGTGAAAATACAGGAAAATTGCCGGGTCCAGGTATTGACTTTGTACCCGGCGCCTGCGTAGGTTTTGCATGTATGGGAAACACGGGAGGTCATTTTGTGTAATACCATATTAAATTTTCGTGCAATAAACTTTTCTAAAAAATTTCCTCTACTAACTCAAATAGCAGACACTGTCTTGGTCATTCCCGGCAGCAGCGCTCAGTCAGAGAGGGTGTAATCGAAGTGCGGACGTTTGGCACGCAAGTATATAGGCACCATCGACACTGGAGGCTCAACTAATAATATCCGATCAATGGCAACGGGAGCAAACAGGAACTCTGTTAGTTCATTGTTAAACTATGAATTGTTTGAGTTTTGAATTTAAGTTCTGCTCTATTCTGTTTTTTTGTAATTTTCCAGTTTGGTAAAGCTAGGGTCTAAATTACCAAAAAATAGTTAGAATTTGACCGCGTCCGAGTCCGGGTGCGCCTATGCCGCGTACAGTCCGGTTTCGGGTACCAGAATTCTACCCGAATCTCATCTCTGCCCTGAATACAAGGTGAAAAAATATTGGTATTTAGAGTCATTATAATAAAAGTAATCACCCTTTAAAACATTTCAACCCTCTGTTGAAGACTATGCGCTACGAACAAGGTACCAATGTCACGTTTCATAAGTTCTTCCTACCACCACCAATAATTTAGTACAATAAGTATAGCCACTACTAATTATTACAATGATTGCAATCGTCCTTTTTATCACTTAGAGAACATATCATTTCTTATATATTCAATTACTAAAATTCTCTGCTAACTCACATCAACTTGCATCAGCACAAGGTAAGTGGGTGTTTTCAGAAACACTATTTGCTTGTAGCAGACAAAATTTTGGGTTTAGAAATATTGCACCAGCCAACAATGCGGGGCTGATTAAACTTAGAGAGAATGTTTTTTGTCATTGGCAAAAGTATACGTTTTCAAATATATATAAATCATTAGGCCCAGTTCCTGCCCCGCCACAATTGCTATGTAGAAAATCGGCGCCAAGTTTGGCCTACCCCTACTCAACTTTAGGACTTACCTAATTCCAACTCTGGTTGTGTCATTGCTAAATATTTTTCATAGTAATAACATTATTTATATTATTTTCAATTCTTGAAAAAATTATTAATGCTAGTCTGCAAAGATCATCAAATGGCTAAAAAATTACTTTTTGTGCATTTCTAAAAACCCTCATTGCTTACTATGACTAGAATCTCCTAAAGTATGTTTATACATTTATAATTTTTTGTTTTATTTATTTCTGATTTTTATGTTATGTGTATTGTTTTTAGGGAGATAATGAAATTTGTAAATTTCAAAATACGATTTCGTTGCCAGAAGCAGATCCTATAAAAACGTTTTCATCAACTTTGACTGATTCCCTAAATGCCAATGGAAATTCTAATGATTCAAGTTCCAGTAATCTACAGAAATGTCCAAAAAATACTGAAGTGACAAATCTGAAGTCTTCACAAAACATAATGGAAAATATTTCGTCTAATGCAGTCAATAAAACAAGTTTTGAAATACTTGAAAGTTATTATCAAAATAAAAATCTACACAATTATGAAAAAATCAAGGCTTATTTACAAAATCAAGACATTAATGGAATTTTATCCTTAAATATTAGTGATACTTATTTGAAATCAGTAATTGACGATTGCATTCTTTCAAGGAGTGATTTGAATGCAATTGAAAACACTATTCTGCCATTGGTAACACTTCAAGCAGAAATTCAGGATACAAGCTCTATTGACAAAATGATTATTAATGAGCAAACTGTTTCAAAAATTTGTAACCAATTGTTTGAGGGAAGAACATTTTATAAAGATCCAACTGCAGGCAATGTAATTAATTTCAATGAGCTGAGTCGGAAAAATTGCAAAATCGTTACATTGTTTGGAAAAATGCAAAATATTTTTCAATTTCTTCAATTTCAGCTCAAACTAACAGAAAGTGAGCTGTTCTCTTGCTATGCAAAGATACAAAAAACAGGAAGCGGTATTTATTTAGTTAACAACTTATTAATTCAAACAAGTATTGAAAGGATAGGATTTCTCTGCCTATTCTCAAAAAATGATTCCTATTATGATGATGTCACTTCGAAATCACAAGCAATACATTTTTTGAGGTACATGACAATGCTTTCAAATAATGTAATTGTGCTACCAAATGTAGATGATGTAAGATGTTTTCCTATTTTAAAAGGGGCTTCTGCTAAGACAAAGAGACATTCTTCATATACATTACAACAATGTCAACTTCAAAAGGAAGAGTGTTCAATTCATGAGTTTGGGGAGATGATGCTACCAAATTCACTAAATGATTGTAAAATATTTTCCTCAAACACTCAAGGTGTATTGATAGCAAACATTAAAAAAACTTTGAAGCAGAATTCATACATGCCAATTTCTGAAACACTTTCAGCAGATCAATTTTGGAATAAATACAAGAATGTTGAATTTCGGTTGCCTGAACAAATTGAATTTTCTTTTAAAGAGCAATATTTGGCATTTTGCAAACCAGAACAATTTTGTGACAAGAAGAAATCATTATATGAAATTGAAAAGGAACTGTCTAAGAATATACATTTTCAGTTTGAAGACGAGTTATTACTACTGCTCAGCCAGAAAATTTTTGATTTAACTTTTCCACTGGAATTTGCGCTTCTGAAGAACTGCATTGAATTGTCAAAAGATGATAGTCTTACTTTTCAACACGCTCGTCATAATATGATAAGTAGTTTCCCACATATTGCTAAACCTGAAATTTTAAATGAAATGAGAAAGTTATACAATCATTCATTAAAATCACACCTTGGAATTGAAGTATTGAAAGAGCAGAATTTGCTCATTGGAAAATCTGCAATGCTAGTTGAAAATAATTCACTGCAAGAAATAAAAGATAGAAATTTGTACACTACAAAGTCACGTCTTAGAATATGGCCCCGTATTTACATTTATGACGCTATTGTTGATTTTTCAAAAAGAGCAGAAAATAAACCTATTTTTGATTTTGTTGTCCAGCAGTTAATTTCATTTTTAAGAACATTTGGGCATGATTTTTTACTAAAAAATGAAGATTTCAAATTATTTATAAAAAATTCTCAAGACAAGTACATTAAAAAGCATAGAGATGAGCAATGGAAAATAACGGTTAATAAAGAATTTAGAGAAATAGTCTCCAATGTTTCCAGCAAGGTCAATGTTATTGTTAATTCAATTTCAAAGTGTAATGGAAGTGAAAAAGATTTTGTCATACGATTGCAGATTAGAAAAGATGATGAAGAAAAATGCATTTTGGATTTTCATAAATTAGTGCTGAAGAAAGATTCTAAATTTGACAATTCTTCTATGATCTCAAAGAGAAATCACAACATTTTACAAATAGGAACTCATGAAATTGAAGGTGAAAAAGCCGTTTTTCATGTGTACCCATGTGAAGTGAACTATATCATGTTATTAATGAACTTCAATGAGCAATCCTGTGTAAATATCATAAATGCCAAAAATGGGAAATCAATAATAGAGATGCCCTTTGGAAAGCCAATTTCACTCTCTAGTTTTGACAATAATTTAAGAGTCTTAGCGATCTATTCAACTTGTACTAATTTCAATGGTTTTAGTTTTTACAAGTTTAGTACAGACTTTAAAAATTACCATAAGATTAACCAAATAAATGTTGAAGTGACATATGCTATTGGCAAAATTAATTGTATTGAGTTACAATATCAAAGCAAATTTTTATGGATCCTTGACAGCGACAGTAGAATTTGTAGAATTGATTATAACACCAGAAACATTTCAATCGACAAAAAATTTAAACCTCCAAATGGCATTTTTCATTCCTTGAAAATTCACCCAAAAGGCTATTGTCTGTTCCTCTTTGCCGAGAACAGCAAGTGCTATCCAATTATGCTAGAAACCTATACTGTGCTTCCTAGTATTAACCTAGAACCAACTTCTTTAATATGCAATATCAGTGGATTTAGTGCAGCATCTAATTTAAATAGTTCTTTAACGAAAATGCAAATTCAGAAGTTCAAAATAACAACAGCTAAAAGTGAACTTAAAATTAAGAAAGAAAGTGAAGAAGATAAATCTGAAGAACATTCTGAAACGTTCCACTGGCTTTACTATTTTTATTGGATGTTTGTTAAATTTCCATGCAATGATCTTCTGAAATTAAATCAAAAGCAATTAAGGTACAGTTATCTTGTTAGTGATGCTACTTTAATAAAAAAAGATTTTGAAAATTGCTTACAAAATTACATGTCCAGAATAAAAAATTCTCTACTTCAAACAAACAAGCCATTGCAATTTATAGGTCTAATAAATAAAGTCAGTATAAAAAGTTTTAAAACTTTTTCTTTAAAAGAAATTGAGGAAACATCTGTTGGAGAAATAATTCAACTACTGATTTGCTTAGTTCCACGACAAATAGCACGATGCCAATTTAGTGAATTTTATATACTGAATGATGGTGAACAACTCAATATTAGTGAATCACGTGATGTGTTTGAACTAAAGGATAAAATTTCAATGGGGCTGTTTGAAGCAGTCTTCAATTCATGGCATAAAGAAATCAAAGTGGTATCGTCCATGGGAAAGCAATCTACAGGAAAAAGTTACACACTTAATCATTTAACAGGTTCATCTTATGATATATCAGGTTCACGATGCACTGATGGTTGTTGGCTTACACTTAAAGTTACTGAAGACTGTTTATATGTTGTTTTAGATTTTGAAGGTTTGGGAAGTTTTGAACGAACTGATCAAGATGATATGCTGCTATCACTGTTCAATAGTGCAATTTCTAATATGACATTATTTAAGACTGAATATAGACTTGACAAGGATGTTGATCAAATGTTTACTAGATTTAATTTGGGAAGTAGTCAAATGAAAGACAGTGAACACTTATTTCAAGGTAGATTCTTTATTATTATAAAGGATGTTGCTGAACAAGATATTGATGATGTTCAACATGAATTTGAAGAGAAAATCACAACAATCATAACTAAGGAAAGTGAAAAGAACTTTATTTCAAAATTATACCAGTGCGGATTTGATATTTTGCCATTTTCAATGTTTCAGTTGGAAGAATACTACCATGACATGGAGAACCTTTGCAATATCATGATTAAATATGTCAAAGGAACATTTCACGATGGGACAAGTTTCTTGGATTTTCTTAAGCTTCTTTTAGCTAAGCTTGCAATAAATGACTTCACTTCGATTGGAAGGCAGCAAATCGATGGTAGAATTAAATATTTAAAAAACTGCATGAAATATGCAATAATATATGGGCAGATTAGCTCCGACGTACCTAAAAAGGAAGAACTTGATCTACGTAACTTGGATGATATTTCCAACAAAATTATAAGAGAAAAATCAGTTAACTTGTCTGAAATATCAATGACAATATCTTTTAATGATTTTGAATACATTTTTATTGATGACTATTTGTCTGATATTGTATATAAATTTTCAACAATATATCCACAAGACAATAATAACAATCAACTGTGGAGGCTTGGTTTAGAAAATTTTTTGAAGAATGCACTTATATTTCGCTTTGAAAGAGTTCAAATGTGGATACAATTAAACACTAAGAAATTTAAGTTGGAGAACAGTGTTGAATTTGATGACATCTGTATTGGATTACATGATTATTTCTGCAAATTAAAGGATGATCTGCAAAATACATTTCTATTTTGTAATGAAATTTGCAGTAAGTGTTTTTTAAAGTGTACTAAGATAGTCAATCACTATGAAGATCACTGTTGTTCAACGGAACATGAATGTACTGCTTTGTGCCTATTCTGTGATGACAATACAATTTTTGCAAATACCCAATGGGTCATGAAGGAAAACATCACTGCAATAAGGTCAATCATATGTGCGGACAACCCTGCAAGTACTTTGAAATTAACAATTGCAAAAATGAGTGTCAACTGGAATGTAATCATCCTGGTGATCACATATGCTGTTTAAGTTCACATATTTGCAGTAAAAATTGTAGTCTACCAGATTGCACAAGCACATGCAACATACATTGTGATTTTGCACATGAAATACACAAATGTATAAAAGAGCAATGCATTAAAAAGTGCTGCATTGAAAATTGCACTAACAAATGCACTGCAATGGACCATTTTCATGGTAGCGAACTTTCTTATAAGTTCAAAACCGAAAATAACATTTGTGAGCAAGAAAGTTTTACTGAACTGCATTTTTGTGGAAATGAGCATAAATGTGATCAGCTATGTTCAATTAATGGTTATTGCAAGGTAACTGTAGAAAAAAGCGTTATGGACGTTGAGTTTATTGGGGCTAGAGACAAATTTACATATAAACGACAATTTGTTCAGAATGGAGAAAAGGTGAATTGCTTAAAAATCATAAAACCTTTTGAGACAAAACATGGCGGCGATCACATTTGTTCAAATGATACAAACAAAGTTCATACCTGTATGGAAGTTTGTCCAACTTGTGAAAACATTTGCGATAAGCCTTATGGGCATTATAGGTTTGGCGACCATTTACATGATACAAGCCATGGAAATATGGTGCATTGCTCTTTTATCGCCAATGTTGAAGATTTTAACGTTGGCTCTCATAAATATAAAGTTGGTGAGCCTGCAATTGCAGAGATGTGCCACATATTTTGCAACTCTTTAGGTAGAGGTCATATTCATGTAATAAAATGCGATAAACAAAATGAAGAGTGTGTTTATGATGCTCAAAATGATTTACGAAGGCATGAAACTTGTCAATATGGACCAGATTTTAATGTTGAGAAAGATGAAATTCAACATACTGAATATTGGGATACTATTGGTTGGAAAGATCCGTGTACAGAGGCAGACATTTCTGATTTTGAAAAATGTCCATGTTTTTGTTCCTCTGGGCATGAATCAGAAATTTTTTGCATAGGAGAACTTTGGCACGATCCATATAAAACGTTGGTAGATTCTGGAATATCAAAGGGAACAATAACTGACGATGGACATCTCTTTCCTTGTGAACATGATTCTCATTCATTCCATTTTGTTCTTGCTTTAGATGCTTCTGGGTCAATGGGTGGAAGTCCTTGGAATTCTCTTCGAGATTCTGTTCATGCTTTTATAAAATCTAGACAAACTCTTAGTAATGCAAGTGACATGATTTCAGTTATTGTATACAGTGGCACCAGTCACATTGCTGCTGAATATATTGAATTGTCTAGATTTTCTACAGATATGTTAAAATACATTGGAGGTAATACCTGCTTTAGTCTAGCATTACATGATGTTGATGCAGTAATTGAGAGGAACCTAACAAAGTTAGTTACACCAATTTTAATTTTCATGTCAGATGGATGTGCTGGTGACGGGGATAAAGAAATGGTGGAAATTGAAAGAAAATACAGGGATAGCAAATTCAAATGTTATACTGTTGGATTTGGATTATCTCGCTTTGATAAACTTCGCAGGCTTGCTTCTCTTGGAGGTGGTTTTTTTCATGAATGTTCTACTGATATAAAATTAAAAAATGCTTTCGTCGAAATTGCAGCTAAACACCCTTCAATGGTTAGTGTTGTTGCGCTTAAATAGTTTGTATTGTTTTGTATGTTATCATATTCAAGAGGTTGGTTCTTGTAAATAATTCATTTTTGTTTTCCTTTTTAATTAAATCTTTCTATTTAATGGTTACGAACTAAAATATTTATTTAGTCATATGAAAATAAAAGATGTCAATATCTTCAACAAATGTCTATTTTTATACATTAATATACTAGTAATTTTTACTTAAAATGCATGCTGTTTTTCTGTTTAACACATTATTTTTTGATATCTTGAAATATTATGTTATTTTATTAATGTAAAAAGTTATTGATTTTTCATATTAATTTCAAATTTATTTAAACGATTGAAATATAATTGTCATCTTTTCAAAAATGTTCTTAAAAGTTTGTCATTAATACTGTGTTTTAGATTAAGCATTGATTGTTTGAATATGCTTAAATAATATGAAAAAAAATCGCATTCTTTATATGAATTTTATATTAAAATCGGTATTTGCTCTAAAAATCAATTTTCCAAATACAAGAAATTTGAAATTAATGCAATGCTTAACTTAAAATTTTGAGTGTGCTACTGGAGTTATTTTATTAAACTTAGCGTTTAGTTATTCATTAGTTTTTGATTTCATATACACAATATACAACCGAGGATAAGTTAAAAATGAAAGCCATAAAGTAATGCATGGCTACTACAAAATAAAATCTTTAAGGATATACGTTTTTTATATAGTTTAATCAACAATCATTTATATGTTATCAGATAGTGTGTATAGTGTTTCGAAATACATTCAAACCAAGATATATCAAAAAAATTTGAATTGCAATGATTTTCAGTCAAAGCAAAATAAGCTTAGATTATAGTTGTAAAGTCCAGAACGTCTAAAATATCTTCTTAGGTCAATATCGACAAATTAATTAGTAAATTTCTACATTTTTATGAAAATAATTATCAAATATGAATTCAAACAAACTAAATGTGCTATTGCCATTATTGAACAAAGTTTTTTGCAGATCCGAAAATATTTGACAAATGATGACCATTTTCTTTTGAAAACCTCAAGCATTATATTTTCGAATATGCAATTGCAATTTATAATAGTTTTTAAGCAATAATCCATGCTCAGTTTGAGGTCTTTGAATTACTTTGAAATTTTTAAGTTTTTTTAGTTACTTTTGTGTTCAAAATGCTAAGTTTTTAGGTCAAAACAATAATTGTTGTAGTCTAAAATTTGTTTTATTTTATAAGTTAATTTAGGATGTTTAGCAGTTAAAATTTGGTTTTGACTTAAATATTGTATAAGACAAACCGTGTTTAGTATAAAGGAAAAATTTATATTTAAAAATATTTACAAGTGTTGCAAAGGGCGCACTGTTTCTGAGAAAAGAGGGCCGCAAATGTAATCGCTTACATACAATTTTGATGATAAAGGTTTTATCGAAATTACCAAATCTCGTATTGCAGAAATAATCACATTTTCGATTTTTGTTATTGCAATTTAAATTTCAATTTTTTATTAAATTGCTTTTTTTGAATTCACGAGTAATTTAGCAGTAATTCCCATTTGTTACTGTAATTTAGTAGGAATCACAAACAAAACAATAATTGATTAGGGAAATTGAATTATCTTCATTTTCACAAAAAACCAATTTTCCCAAAATCAATTTTGTTTCAGAAATGCATTGAACCACTAATGTTATTGGCCAAAGAATATAAATGGTTCAGATATTAGTAGCTTCTTCATTATATCATTTCTTATCAAATTTCACACTTACAAAACCTTCCATAATTCTAGAGACTATGCTTCTTTGTTTAAAGCTAATTGATAAAGGAGACAGTGTTGGCACGTCTATATAATAATAATAATATTTATTTTTTAAATGCTCTGCACGTAAAATCACTATACAAATATAGTGTTAAGCACTTATTAAGATATTAAAATAATAGCTTTTTCTGCTTCAATGTCTAACTTGGTTGTTGGAATTGATTGAGTTCTTTGGTAATTTAAATAGTTGATTTTTCTTGGTCTTAAATACCCCCTGTTAGTGTAGAATCTTGCCAACACTGATTTCGCTATATTTTAAAAGTTGCTCATCAATTCCCTTTAGTATATGCGATATGTAAGGTGTGATAGATCCCGGAACTCCCTCAACCTACTTTGTTGCTTAACTTATTAACTGAATTAATATTGCATTAGTGTTCCTGAATGCTTGAACTAACAACTGTTTATTTAGATTCGTCGTCTGCTGTTAATTACGCACGTCAACATTAATTAGTGTGCGCGATTCATCCTTTGATTTTTTGTCAAAATACTGCCAAGCAAATTAATATCAAATGTTGCTTTTTATAAATTTTACAAATCAAAATTATAATAACCATGTGTGTACAATTAATTATTATTACAATTGAGTTTTAATTGTTTCCATTCCTTTTCTCATCTTGGCCAAACATGAGCTTATGCCACAATTCCATTTCCATATTACGAAAATGGAAATTATTTTATGGAATTGAAATTTAATGGAAATTTATCGAAATTCAATTTCAAAAACAACTTTCTCAGCATTATTGATAATCTTCAAAACAAACGAAATTTATTTAAATAATAATGAAATTTTTAAGAACAGTCATAAAATTCTTTAATGTAACCAAAATTAGTCTGAATCACAAAATGAAAAGTGAACTCAACTGCAAAAATTAGTTAATCGGAAATTACATTGATTAAATAATACACTAGTGCTTCTTAGCACTTGTAACTTCCATGTGTAAATATGGAAACTGTCGCCAATGATTTCAGATATTTTAAAGACTGAACCAATTTGTGACATCTAACAGTCTTCAGTAACTCCGGCTCTAATTCCGTAGGTATTCAAGCTTTTCTTCACAAAACAAAATATTTCATGGTAGTTGTAGTTCACATGGACCTAGACGGCCTCATTATCTGAACCCTAGGTATAGAAATAACTTAAGTATTTTTTCAAAAATCTGATTTCTCATTGAAAAATTTTTATTTCATATACTGCAGGCACAATAATTACTCTTATCACAACTCTTCATCATTGCATAGAACGAGCCCAACCTCATAAATGTGCCCCATGCAAAAGGCTTTTAAATATTTCTTACTAGCCTTGGATAAAATTGAAAAAAAATGTGGACAAAGCAAATCGCTTTTTTACTTATAAATAACACTGAAAGAAATTGGTTTAAAATTCGCGGATTATACGCATCAGCGCAGATGGGAATCCAAAAAACTGCAATGTGGATGCGGATTTAGCTGGAAAAATATTGCGCAATTTTTACAGATTCAAAATGTTTTCGCATTTGTTATAAGCATTTTAAATAATTTTATGTTTCGGATTTTTTCTGACTGCTTAATGAAATTTTGGATTTGAATGCGAATAAGATTTTTTATTCGGGTTCAGATTGGAGAATATCAATCAATGCCTACATGATGATTATATTTATAATCTGTATAACAGATTTGTTAACAGTTGGTTAAAATATGTTATATATATATAATGTTCTTATAGCTTTGAGTTATCATTTTTAGGTTCATCTTATCCTTTAGACATTTCACTTAAACCCGATTAAAACTCTGCCCCGCTAAGCGGAAATCCTAGCTACGCCTTTGTTTAATGACACCGAAATTAATACAATTATCAACAGAAAGTTTGTGATGCATATCAGTTTACTGCATGAATTTTTTCATATATCATCGCCAAGGAAATATAACTTTATATCATTAAATTTTGATTCGCTTTTGACCAAGCCTGGATTTGAAATTAACTGAAATAATTGCTAGATGTGAAATTGAAGTAGTCTTGTCTGAGGTCCGAATCAAGCTCATTACAAAAATCTGTTGTGTACCGTAGCAGTTTCAACATAACCAATTATTGCACTTATCAGATCTGAATCGTTTCTGTTAACATTGTTATCAACTTGACGAACTCACAGGGTTCTACAAGACCACTTAGTCTAATGGGATTTTTTGATATCAATCACATGAGCCTGTTACAAATATGAAAGTGCACCGAAAATGTAGAAAATCTAATCATGGATTTCAGAATGTTACTAATTGATCATATTGAAATCATGAGGGATTTGGGATTTGGGATGGGTCCGAATCCAATTGGACTTAATGACTGAAACCAATAAAATTCTGGTCCCACAGAACCCTAGTTCTAAGTGTTATTTCAAGATGGAAAAATATAGAATTATTTTTAAAATAGTGGTCGAAAGAGAATGGAATACAACTCTATTTCCATATGCAGGCCTGTGATGAGCTTAGCCACGCAATTCGGGTGATTTTTGCACTAAGCGCACTATCATGTAGAAATGCAAAATGAGAAATATGATTATAATTACAACATTTGAAAACAGATGCCAACAATTTTTTGCATAATTTTGATGTGCTATCTTCCATGATTGCATGTCTCTATAATTTGGAGTTGCATGACTTTTGAATTTCATTTAATTTTGCCTCAGTACTATAGCAAATTGATGCAACATAAAATACAGTTTTCAACTGCATGTGGATTGACTATATGATTCTTAAAAATTCACTTTCAAGAATAAGAATTATTATATAAATAATCCCAAGATTACTTATGTCCTCGTAGAGAAAAACATCATGTAAGTTTTTCTATCTTAAGCGCTAGGTCAGTAAGAAATGATACTGCTATTATGATGCTAGCTCGATTAATGATAATACATCTGATGTTTTTATCTTTCGTAGATTCACTCTAATGACCTATTATTTTAAAGTCAATGGTGGGAATCTTGGAGGGGTGGATGTCTAGTGATTTATTATGTCATAGAGTTTCATAACGCATGTTGCTAATAACAAATCATTCATTGAGTGCTGTATTTTCAAACTACATTTTCATAGCTATTGTTGTCATGGTATTTCAATCTATCAAACTCCAAATACATCATTTGTCCCATTTTTACTGAAATATTTTGGAAACTTGGTTATTCCCATCTAATCTTTACGGTAGAGCGTGATTTCAACATTAAAATAGATATCTTAAATAATTGAAACACAAAATACTAACTTCCTTACTTGATGAATTTGGACTGATGGATTATGTTAATTTCCCAACACACCAGCTAGGGCCTGAGTTAATTTTAGTTATATCCAACATGCATGAATCTGGTAAGGTCTTTATAGATTTCTCTAATCAGTCTGACCATGCAATCCATTCCTATTATGTTTGTTGTCTAATTCCAAGCAAGTGTCTAAATTAAATGCAATGAGATCATATCTTGGATTTGATTCAGACATTATAATAAGGGAATTATGGGACACTCTTTCACACTTTTCAAATAAAGCAAGCTCTGTGTTTTCAATTGTATGTTCATTGGTGAAAGATTCTGTGCTGTATTTTCAAACTACATTTTCATAGCTATTGTTGTCATGGTATTTCAATCTATCAAACTCCAAATACATCATTTGTCCCATTTTTACTGAAATATTTTGGAAACTTGGTTATTCCCATCTAATCTTTACGGTAGAGCGTGATTTCAACATTAAAATAGATATCTTAAATAATTGAAACACAAAATACTAACTTCCTTACTTGATGAATTTGGACTGATGGATTATGTTAATTTCCCAACACACCAGCTAGGGCCTGAGTTAATTTTAGTTATATCCAACATGCATGAATCTGGTAAGGTCTTTATAGATTTCTCTAATCAGTCTGACCATGCAATCCATTCCTATTATGTTTGTTGTCTAATTCCAAGCAAGTGTCTAAATTAAATGCAATGAGATCATATCTTGGATTTGATTCAGACATTATAATAAGGGAATTATGGGACACTCTTTCACACTTTTCAAATAAAGCAAGCTCTGTGTTTTCAATTGTATGTTCATTGGTGAAAGATTCTGTTGATAAATATTATCAATTACTTAGACTTGCAGCTACACATAATTATTGCGTTTTCTTTGATAAGGAACTACAAATTCAAAAACGAAGAAAGCGCTTTTTAGAGAGACAATTTTTAGTGACAAAAATATAGTTAACCTAACTAAGTTAAATATTGAATGGTAAATGGAAAGACGTGTGTGTGTGTGTGCTTAGAAAAGAAAGACTCATTACAGAAAGACCATTTTTTTAGACCCACACAAATCCATAATCTACTATTGTATTCCAATTATATTGATTCTCAAGAACTGATCCTCATAATTTCTAATCTTTCTAATTCCTTTTGCTGTGAAATTGACATTTATGATACTTAGAGATTTTAGATACTAATTAGTTTGATTATGCCATTATTTTTCATGTCGGTCAACAAGAGTCTGACTGTTCGTATTTTCTTTCAATAAAATCTTATCATCCCAATCTGGAAGTGTCTTCCTTAAGTGTTGCAAATGATGTCCAATTATTGACCAATAACAAACGACTCTTTTCTTTATGAAGTCCTCAAAAAGATTGTTCACATACAAATCACAGATAACTTAACCAGCAACAACTTAAATGATATCCATCAATTTGGATAATGTGCTTTCCACTTCACTGAAACAGCACTTTTCAATGTTTCCAACTACATTCTGACTTGTCTTCATAAAAGAGAATGGTGTGTATTATTCACTCTTGATGTATCTGCAGCGTTTGACACAATCAATCATGAAAAATAAAAGAGGTTTCTATCTAAATGCATAGCATTTAATGAAAAGCTCATGCAATAGATTAGTTTATATTTTGAAAATATTAGTCAAGTTATTAACATTGGTGGCTCATTGTCAGATCCCATCCCTTTTAAATTCGGTGTTCCTCAAAGCTGATATCTAGTTCAAATAGAGTACATTTTCCTTGCAATTAAATGAATAAAATGAATTTTATGCTGATGATTTCTATATTTTTCTATGTTGACAGTGAAATAGCAATAAGTATTGAATATGCTGAATACTTTGCAAATAATCTCAAACAATAGTTCTCTAATTATGATTTAAAAAAATAAAATTTACTATTTTTCTAAAAGCAATGACGAGGTCACTCCAAATACAGTTTATGTTATGGAAAATTTGTTGAAAATATCAAAAACAATTGAAGACACTTGGATTCATTTTTGATTGCAACATTAGTTTAGGTAACCAAATATGATCTATTTGTTCAGATCAGAGGTGTAAACCGGTCGGGTCAACCGGCGTGACCGGCACCGGTAAAACTGGCGCCGGTCGGGTCGGGTCGAAATTTTATGACCGGCCGGTTTGAACCGGTCGAAAACCGGTCAAATAAAAATAAATTATGCCACTTTGCAGCTGGTCACAACTAAATTTTTCTAAATTATAGTAATAAACTAGGCTTTGGTTTGGGAAAATCAATTTTATTTTAAAACAAATAGCATAATAAAATAATAGTTTGTATTATATACATGTTTGAAAACTGAAGACTTAGATTTGCCGCTATTGCAAGCAAATTTCAATTTAACAATCACAAGTCGTGCATGGCGGGATTCCACTTTCCTATGAACTAATTCCACTTATTGTCTAAAATAGCATTTATTTACCCGCCAAAGCAACATCATTATATGACTTTGCTTATTATTAAGTTTATGAATTTATATAAGAAAGTTGGGAGTGGGTATAATTGTAGACTATTTTAGCGGCTGAAACAGTTAGTAGCAGTAAACCAGACAAGCTCATACTGTGTCATGCGCACAACACGCAGCCCTGGTTGAACGTATTAATGAGCCTGCTATTGCAAAGGGGGCTCATTAATGCTAGACAAAAGCTGTGGAATATGAGCATTAGTTTACTAAT
>CABFPE010001323.1:20342-34131 GCA_900660155.1 Hofstenia miamia | reverse complement strand
GATCCAAGGTGCTAATTTTGTGTCTCAAGTTTTAATTTCTAGCTCAATACAAGTAATTTATCTCAGTGTTTATCTTCTCAGCTCATGTAATAATGATAGTAAATAACATGTAGTTACCACTTATTCATGAACACCAATGGCATAGTATATTCACATTGTGTCATAATTTGTGCATGTTCAATAAATAGATGTTGTAGTTCTTTTATTGCCTATGCCTATACATAGCCTAAAGTGACCACAATATGGGCTCACATCTGTCATGGAGTGAGTTATCACTCTAGGCACAGTAGAGTTCCTCCCACATTAGTGCTGGATCTTACAATTTCATTATTATAAAATTCATACCAGAGCTAAAATGGTTAGTAAAATATAAAATAATAAAAAAGCAAACATTATCCAGTGAGAATGAGATTTATTTGATGTTTCCTACAATCAAGTTCCCTATTTATTACAAAAGAAGGTAAATACTGTTTTTACAAAAGTTCATTTCCCTCTCAAATTAACTGAGCAATTACATGTAATCTAATGCTTGAGGGAACAATCACTAAGTTTGAAACTCAAGTTTGAAAAGATTACAAATTAATAAAATCACTAGCTAAATAGCACCAAATTAATTTGAGAATGCCTAAAATTGAAACAAAATAAAAAAAGGCCCTGAGTGACTCTACATTATTGATTGCTGGTTCAAGTTCTTAACTAATTTTAATTTCACTATAGTGCATAAGAAAGGTTGACAACATACAAATGCTGATCTTCTTACCACATTACCATAATACCATCTTGATGAAGCAAAATGACCACAGGAGAAAGCTTCTTTTCCATTCATCTCCCTGTCAGCATATAACAACTTGCCTGACATCAACATGGATAGGCAAGGCCATCCAATACTACCATTTCCTCTAAAAGAGGAGATTAATGAACATGAGATCATTAAACATCAACATAAAAATATACAGTTAAAAGAAATAACAAATAAAATTGAGAACCCAAAAACACAATTAACTAATTTAATTAGTAAATACTACAAGTAAATACTACAACAGTTACAAATTGGCTTTAACAGCAAATGTTCTTCTCTTTGCTATGGATAAACACCATAATTGAATTGTGTTACCTGAATACTATAAATGAGATATTGCTTGAAAATTAAATGAAAGATGCCATAATGGTATCATCCAAATGGAAGAGACCTTGAACACCCAATTCATTTATATAGGGGTTAGATCAATTATTACTGACATCATTGATAAGTGTACCACTTGCATACTAATTAACACCAAACATTTTCCAAAGCAAAAAACTAACCTTCAAAAAATTACATTTTTAATGTTTAATGTTTAATCATCTGGTCCAAATGATATAAACCACATTGATATTGAACAACTGTTGAAAGATGATTAAGGCTTTCAATACATACTTGTATTAGTAGTCAATTTTACCAAATATGCTAACATGGTCCCCTTCACTGAGAAAACAGCACATAGTGTCACCACAGCAATATTACACACATTGATTCTCCATTTCAGTCATATGACTATGCTAATATCAGATTGAGGAACACAATTTGAATGCACTCTCACACAGGAACTACTACAACAGTTTGAAATCTTACACAAGAATGCTGTGCCATGCAATCAGTAAAGCAACAGCATAGTAGAACAACTTAACAAAACTTTAATTAAGCTCATACATATTGCAACTTCCAGAGTTGGAGGCAAATACTTGAGATATATACTTCCCCTTATCAAATATTTTTATTGACATTGGCATTCACTCCACAACTGGTCTCACACCTTTCAAAGGGACATACAGGCATGAAGCAAACACACCACTATCAATGATATATTATAAACAATATAAACCACTACCTAAAATGATTACATCAAAGACTTGATGCAACAATTACAAGAGATACATGAAACCATATGCATGTTTAACAAGAAAAGTTCAGTTCACTAAATATGCAATTACAACAAAAATTTTTACAGACAACCACAACAAGTTGGCAATAAGGTCTATTATTTCACACCAGTACACACTACTGAGGACAAACAACACATAAACATGCTATGTCCTGGTCAGGTCCACACACAATTGCTAAACTGCTAAACTGTCACAACTACATCCTAGACAATGGTACAACAAGAAATTTCCAATCATTATGCAGAACAATTAAAGACATAGAATATACAATCAATCAATAGCAAACATGAATTTCAAATCATAAACAATGACAAAAACACCTATACACTAATGTCTGAGCTAGACAATGTTCATGAGGATTTGTTTGATGACCCTGTGACATTTCCTAGTATACCCAAACCTCAACTTTGAACTTTGCCTAAACACCAAGCATGCACAAAGCACACAATCAATACCACAGACTGGGATCTAAATGTTAATATTCTTTTTATCCCTCAATCAAATGAAGTAGACTATGTTGAAACATTCCAGCAGTGAGAGCAGCACTTCTCACACCTCCAATTGTGTCACAGAATCAAACACTCACACTGTACTAGGAGTCCTCCCTCACATCTGTTGTACAGGGTGGATGTTGGTGGAAACTTCACACCTACTCCAGGAGCAATGACCCAATCACTACCAACTCATGCACCTGTTGGAGCATTGAACCCTTTATCCTCTCCATAGTACAGCATGGAGAGCAAAGGCATATCAAGTGGTTATTCAACCTTGCTAAGCACCTACCCATGGTACAGCTCAGTTAGCCATCTCACAGAGAGGTCTGATATGGACATTGAACATACTGCAAAATGAAAATTGGAGAGCACCATAGCAGAAGAGTCAGTATTACAACCAGTGGTATTACCCCAATCTAAAAAATGTTGTCATTACTCATGCTCCCCCCTAATTTCATATACTCACATAGATCTGCCTCTCAGCAATGCTCATTGGAACAGCAAATTCAATGATGTGCTTGTCTTTCATATATTGACTCTGAACTGCTACACCCCTACTTTATTGCCACCAGAACCACAATTCCTCAACAGCATCATTAATGCATATTGATCTGTATCTACACAGAATATACTCCAACACTAAATAATGGTTGATAAACATTTAGCAGTGGATGTCTTGTTCAAACACAATCATACAAGTTAATTACATAATTTATTTTTTGATTGACAATGTTTATAATAATGATTGTGTAAGTTCCAGGGACAAATTTGATCAACACCTTAAATAATATTGCCTTTATTTGGACTAACATCAAAGCAGACTGTCCAGCTGAAAATACTGGGATCAAATTAAGTTAGCTCAACAGCTTCAAGTAAATATAATTATCCTGCAAATTAATTGCAATACGTACATGAATTAATAATTTTGTAGAATCTCAGGGGAGCTCTGGCTACTCTAGCAGTACTGGGTAACTCAAGAGTTTAGATCAAAGGTTGCAAAGTCTACCATAGCAGAGAGCAACCTGCATTCCAACAGAAAACATACATTGGTGGTTCACAGATTCACTTAAGAAAAACAGAAATTATCCATAGAGAATAGACTTCCAGCAGTGACCAATTCACACAGCATCATGCTAAAGCCATATCCATGAAGCCATCCTTACTTGCCAAGGTGCTAATTTTGTGTCTCAAGTATTAATTTCTAGCTCAATAAGCAATTTATTTCAGAGTTCTCTTATATCAGCTCATGTAGATAAATAATAAACAAGAGGCACATATTTACTGTGCATTCACATTTGCCAGTGGCATAGTATATTTTTAACATGTCAATTATTAAGTGCATGTACAAATTGATCAAATAAAAGATGTTATTCCCTACACATAATCATAACCTAAAGCAACAATGATTCAGGCTGTCATCATTAAGGAGCTATTTGTCGCCCCATACCCAGTGCAGTTTCTTTCTGAATTGTTGCTGAATCTTAAGCAATAATTATCATTAATAAGTCTTTGACAATGAATCTAAAAGGGGTTAGTAGATAATTAAATGAAAAAGATTGAACACAGTTGAAGTAAGCCAAATTTATTGTGTGCTTCATTACAGTAAACTCAGATATTTATTACAAAATCTGTAACTTATTACCTGGATATTGTTTACAGTTACAAAACACAATTTTGCTCACAAAGTTAAAATCAAGCAATCACATGTAATTTGAATCAAGGGGACAAATACTAACACTATCAAATAGCCACACTCAAAAATACAAATAATTGATTGAAAAGAAATTGATACAGATAGGTAGCAACAGATCATGGAATCAGGAGGTCAAAAAGATGTAACACTATTTTCAGAGTGAGGAAATAATAAAATTGAAAAAATAGGCCCTGAGTGAATCTACAACAGCACAAGATAAAATGAATTTCAAAAAAGCTTTCTTTGAGGAACCACAAGCACAAGATGTCAATGCCAAATAAGGACCATGGCTAATTGTGATACATCTAACTTAGAGTTTCTTATATCTTACAAAACTTAGGACTCCATCTGAAAAAGCAAATACCACAAAATCTCAGTCATTCCTATCTTCATGTGATTAAAGAATTGGCTTTTATACAGAACATCCCTACTGATTTCACATCAGGAAAAACAAACAAACCTCACTAATCTTTTTGAAAAATATTACTCACATATCATCAACAAGGAAAACCCTCTTGGCTCCTTACCAATCACACTCATAATCAACAAACTGGCAATTGCAATGAGAGACATTCACATGCTATCAGATACATGCAGAAAATACATTTGGGGAGCAACCTGTGACAAAATTATACTCTCTACTGGATACTAACACACTGTTATCATCAACTCATCTCATTTGTCACCAACAGCAATTGATGCTTGATTAGTATGATAAATCAAGTAAATGTCTCCTAGTAATGAAAAACAAAATTATATTTAATTATCATAGCAAGTTCTACCCAGAAAGGTCATACAATATGTTAACTGCTACCCTCAAATACAGAAAAGATGGTACAAAATGCATTCTGATAGAAATCATCAAGCAATCCATTCAGCACTACAACAGTTGCAAAATGAATGAAGACATCATACTGTCAACAGAGATACCTTTGACTTCATGCCATCAAACAACAATCAAAGAAAATAATCTTTAAAAGTTTGGCACTGAAATATTACCACCAAAACTGGAATGGATTAAAACAGATGCATCCACTTATCTGATACACATTACTAAAGCTACCCTGTTGATGCAACAATAGTAGATCATCAATACATTGTTATGAAAGAAAGTGACAGCATTTCTTATATGAAAACTTGTATCACCAAAGCTTGGACTAAAATAGATATAGCTCATTTACTTGAATCACACTCACAACTTGCTTTTGATGTGGAATGCACAACTTCTAAACTTGTCTTATCAGACACAACAATTGAATGTCTTCATGCTCACTACAGCTCAGATACCCTATGGAAGCACATAGTTCAAGCAGAGGTGAACTATCCTATTTCCACAGGGATTGCCAAACTGGACATTACTCCTACCACAGATATCTTCATGGAAGAAGCTATTGAGACAGAATACAATTACTGCATCCCCAGTCCACTCATACAAACTTCTATTATCCAAACCATTCTGGAGATCTACTCATAAGAAAACCAACATGTACACAGTCCACTAACAGAAGAAGAACAGTATATTAATAATCTTGGTGATCTTGTAAAAACACTACACTATGAGAAATACAAACAGAGTCAACAAAAACTCATATGAAACAATGATACATCATTTTTATATGCTGATAATCACATTACTCTAGAATACATATTCCACAAAAGTAAGCCTGTATCTGATCAAATTGATCATCTTAAACACTCACTCACAAAACTTCCATCCAAAACAGTCATTATATTCTCTGGTATGAATAATCTCCTGTGGACTAACCTAATTCAAAACACACTCAAATATTATGATGTCACAAAGTGCATTGAAATTATTACAATGATGTGAGCCAAGATAAACAAACCTGATCTAACCACAGAAGCACATATCAATATACATCAACAAAGTTAAGTCTCACACAAATCTGTATAGATTCTTTAATATATTCTACCCTGAAACTACAATCAATGAAGATGAAGCTCATGCATCTGATATTGATGCTTGAATGACATTACTTATTGTTCTAAAGGGACTATGCCTTTATTATAAATTCTTCAACATTTTCACAAGAAAACTCTCTCTGCAATGCTTTACCTATTTCAACTCAAATGATCAACCCCAAGTTATAGAAATTCACTAGAACTCTAACTACAGAACTGGAATCAATCTGTTACACAACTCATTCAACCAAATTCTATGATATTTTATCATGGGATGATCCACATGCTATCTCATTGCTACAACATGCTCTGTGACTCACACAACCTGATACATTAAAATATCCCAGCTTAGGAGGCATGTGGCATCAATCAATGCATAACAAACATTTTCATCACTGGTATTTTGAACTTATGAAATATCAATTGTACATTATTATTTATATGCCTCTACTGCTCAGCAAAAACAGTATCCATTTTGAGATATTGGGTATTCGTTTTGAGATATTTGGTATACATTTTGAGAAATACTATACCAACCACTTTTTACCAACTAGGAATGTTCAATCTGACATGCAGAACCTTAGATCATTCAAAATGTTATCATATGTACATCAAAATATTTTTTGAATATTTTTTTTAAAATCAGGTATAATATTTTATCACTTAGCCTAGATTATAGCTCTTAAACACTGCTTTTTTAATCCAAATACAAAATGGATGTTCTTCTTAATGTATTTGATACTTATATCTCATTCATGCTTATTCTTAGCAAATTTTGTCAAAAAGTTTTGTTGTGTTCATTCCTCAAAGTTCTAAATGTCGGTAAAAAGTACCAACTGATCTGTTTTAGAAATTTGTCTTTTAGCAGTTGGTACTTTTTATCAACATACGAAATCTTGAAACCGACATAGGGAACCTTGAGATCGACATAGCAAATCGTTATGACAATATGAACAAAAAATTTAGCATGAATGAGGTATACGTATCAATTATATCAAAAGAGACATCAAAATTTAGTTTTAGCAGTTGTTTATTGAGTTGTAATCTAGACTAAATGATAAAATATTATACTCTCTTTCATAACAAAAACTCAGATAAATATTTTAATGTAAATATGAGAAAATTTTAATTGACCCATCTAATGTTATTAATCTTCATACCTCATTCATGCTAAATTTTTGTTTATATTGTCATAACGATTTGCTATGTCGATCTCAAGGTTCCCTATGTCGGTTTCAAGATTTCCTATGTTGATAAAAAGTACCAACCACAATAATCAAACATCATGTACTTTGGCAAACTGCTAGTATTCTTAATTATTACATTTTTTGAAATAGGTGCAGTGTAGTCAGGTTTCTATTTTTAATCCTTATTGAAATTTTAGTGTTGTAATTCCTAATATTGTCATATTATTTTGTATGTATGAATGATGAATTTGATCTCGATTTTAAATAAAATTCCAGTTTTCACAACACAATCTTGAAGGATGTTCGCTAAATGTGTTTAACAAACTTGTTATAATTCAATTTAGCTCTAATTGCATCATATCGCATGACTTGAACATAGTGAAAGCATGATTTGATCGAGCACGGGAGCAAATTATTGGGGGAACTTGTAGAATAGCTATTAAACACTAGTAAGGGATAATGATTACTATTACATTTGTAATATGCATTATTGTACCCAACTCCAAGATAATAAAAACCGCCCTCCAAATCTCAAGCTAAATTGCATATGCCTGTTTTTGTGTTAATGCTTTTCATATACTAGCCTTTAATTTTTGTGGAATTGTACACACTCATTCATTTTCATATTTGCAATCATGAAAATCTCAATAATTGTTGATTAAACAAGAAGTGTATGTGACAGGAGATTGATGTAATATTTAATTGTGTAACTCGCGTATATTAAATTTCGTAATCGTTTATACATTCATTACCGAAGTAATTTTTTCTAAAGCTCAATCCAGTTCTTCAGCAACCAATTCTTTCCGACCAAGGTGTTGACCTGAATACAATAAAATGTGTATGAATCAGCAAGAAAAATTTATAAATTCTTAATTTAGAATTTCTAAGTTTGTTGAGCCAGTTCTACCAATTTTTTTCATCAATGTATTTAACCATATTTAGCTTGTTGTGGGGTATATATATACCCCAACTATTATAAATTTCATTATTATGAAATATTGACGTGGGCGAAAGGCCCACTCAAAATTTACTTGCGTCAAATTTTGTTTAACGCATTTTTGCGAAACTATAGATTGATTCCTTTCTTCAATAAAATTTTGTGGCCAATTTGCTGCATGGAGATCGAGTCACCTTCTATTGCTTATTCAGAAGCAATAATGCTAGGGAGAAAGCAGAGAAAATGCCGTAATAATTTACCCTAAACTTTCACGAATTGTGGGAAAATTATTGCGTTACATTATTATCCACTAATTTCTTTAAATATCAATGACGTCACACCGGGTAATTTCAACCACACTATGACACCGCAATAAAATATAGTGAAAAACACTGCTGATTTAAACAAATATTTTTTAATGAGAAGTTATGATTATAAAGTTGCATTTTTAAGGTTACTAACTGCAAAAACTCAGATTGAATGATTGTATTTATTTTACCAAGCCTTTCTTCCATATTGATTGCAACCGTTTGGCATGAAAAATTCTAAACTCAGTGTCCACAAAGATAGCAACCTCTGAAAATGCCTGTAAGTCGATCAGAATCACAAATAGTAAAGGTTTTAAAATTATCGGTACCATATACATCATCTTGGGAGGGGTAAAATTTTCAATCAAATACTAAGGAATCATCGCCAATTGTTTGTAAATATCGCAGTTTCGTAGAAAAGCACCTTATTACCATATGTAATTTGAAACTTGCCGTAAAAACGTCCTGTGACTTGTATTTTTTAGTAAGTTCTTACATAGTTGTAGCGCAATTCATTTATTTAAAATATTGATATAGCTTGTTAGTGAGTGAGTATATTGTAACATCGCTGGTAGTTGTTGCTATTTATCAGCCAGACCTCGCGCTTTTCTTGTTAGTGACTGGTATTTGTAAATATTGTAAATAACTTGTATATATAGAGCAATGCATTTTGTAAATAGAAATAGTTTGAACTGTATTCTCTTTGTGTTCACTAGAATCACACCCCAGTGATTCTACATGGCGACCGTGACAGGACCCTGATGTGATGCAGAACATTCCAATGCCTCTCTGCAAGATTAACCCAATCGATAGGAGTCAGCCGAGTCTACGCCTTAGTTTTTGCACTCTGGTTAATGGCATTTCTTTGCCTTCTCGATAGTAGATACTAAGCCTTCAGAATAATAATTACCTATATTTTTTTAAAAAAAATTCTTTTTTTATTTTTTATCACTTATTTTTATAATTCTATAATTATCCTTCAGTTTATTTGGCAAAATTTACTTAATTATTTAAAATATAGAAATGAAACACAATTTACTGTTTTCAATGTTACAATTTAATCTTTACATGTACCAAAATTATGAACAAGAATATTTAAAATACTAAGTGGAACGGAATTAAACTACATATTAACTCATTTTCGCTGCAAAATATGTTGTTTTTCCATCAATTTTAAAAAAGTAAGCGTCTCTATTACGTTTCCTTGACACAGCTTGTTCTCATTTCGATAGAAGTATACCTCTTTTTACTGTTTATCTTGTTTGCCAAAAGGCCTTTGAAAAAGTTCCACATTCGCACTTAATTTCGAAGCGCTCTTTTCTTGGTTGTAATTCGTCCTTTTTGTCTCTTATCTCCAGTTATCTCACTAACAGCCCTCAATCTGTCCGAATTCTATTCTTTCTGATGAACTTCCTGTCCTCTTTTGTTATTAATCTTCATCAATGACTTTACGCCAGCAATCACTGCTTTTCAACTCTACATGCATGCTATATGCTGATGACACACGCATATTTTTTTCTAACCTCGAAAGTAATCGGACCAACTGTCAATCTGCTCTTTTATGGTCAACTTCCAATATCTTCCTTTTAACAGCTCAAATTCTCTTCCTTTAAAAACCATTCTCCTGATTTCTTTTTAAATGACGTCATTGTTCCATTCAAACCTTATTTTCATAATCTTGGTATTTTGATTTCCAGTGCTCTGTCCTGAACTATGCGTATTTCTCACAAAGCTAAAAAGTTCTATTCTATCTTTTAGTCTCTCAAATCCACTATGCCCGGTTCTTCTAATTCCTCCACCAAATTAAAAATCTTCAAGTCATATTGTCTTAGGGCTTTATGTTTTGGATCACAGTGTTAGTATCTCAACCCTTCCTTCTCAACTAAAATCTACTCTGTTAATAAACCTTTCCTTCATTTTATTTTAAAAGTCAGGTTTTTGTCTCGCTGTATCTCAAATTCCTTGAACTGAACTTTCTCAATAAACTGCTACTCTGCTTCTATGATTTCGATGTATTTGATTTGCTGAAATTCTCTCTCTATCAGTGACTCACAATCCTCTTCTAAATTTCGTTTTCTTTTATCTCGGATTCACAAAGTGGGCTCTGCCAATAACTTTTTCTATTGTGTAATTCCACCAACTAATTTCATCATTTCTAATCTTGAACTCGATTTGTGGTCGCCTGCTATCTTTTCAAACAACGCATTCTTCTGTCATGCTATCTCTGAATTTGGCTTTTTATCTAAATGCAACTCATTTCCTTTCTGCAATTGCTCCTCGTGTCATCATCGCATCTAATTTTCACTGTTTTTCTCTTGCCGTTTTTTGTTTTTAAATATGTTATTTTACTTTTGTATACGCCATTAATTGTGGTTAAATCCAATATTATTATTATTCGGTGAGAAATTTTCAAATTTTACTAAATGAAAATCGATGTATTCCTCAATGTTTTTTTAGAAGTTGTTGTTACATATTCACTGTCAGGAACAGCTTGAGATAAAAAAAATTAGTTTTTTATTTTCTTGCATATAATGAATGCTTGTTCAATTGCGGCCCGTATTTCTCTATATCAAGGTTTACTCTTCTTAGTTTTTCCGAAATTTGACCATTAAAATTCTCAGATAAATTGATTGGGGAAAGTATATCCTCCATAGAAGTGTCAAAATCAATCATAATTCAACTAATCTTGAAAAGATAAATTTCGAAATTTTGCGTGTGATATTATATAAGCATTAAGTTTAAATTTTATGGAAAATAGTTGTACAAGTTAAAAAAATATCGTATTATTAAAGTTCTCATGAAATCATATCATACTGCAATTATGAACGGCCGATATATATAATAAATTATATAACGCCAGAAAATTTATAATTTTTGATGAATATTTTTTGATTTTCTTTAGCCCTTTAGATATGTTACAAATGTCCATTACAATAAAACGAAAACCCCACAAAGTGTTTTGCCAACTCAAACAGGATTGGCGTTTTATAATGCTAATAATTTGAGTTTTTTGGCGTTGAATAACACGGGGTGTAATTTAGTATGTTAAAAACCAATTTCTATTCAACTAAATATATCGGTGTCTTCATATTATATTGATTTTGTTTTCCATCCATTTTTAAAAAAAATTAGTTTTTTATTTTCTTGCATATAATGAATGCTTGTTCAATTGCGGCCCGTATTTCTCTATATCAAGGTTTACTCTTCTTAGTTTTTCCGAAATTTGACCATTAAAATTCTCAGATAAATTGATTGGGGAAAGTATATCCTCCATAGAAGTGTCAAAATCAATCATAATTCAACTAATCTTGAAAAGATAAATTTCGAAATTTTGCTCAGGATGAGTTTTCCTCGCAAATTTCAAAAATCTTAATAATTTATACTGGTGGAACTATTGGAATGAAGCCATCGCCTGCCGGTATATATTTTTATTTGCATTTGTTGCAAATATTTTAGGATACATACCCGAAGAAAACTATTTGGAAAATGCCTTGAGGAAAATGCCAATTCTACATGATGAAGGGTTTTGCAACTCTCGTAGAGGGCAAGATCAGTGTGTCATTACTACTTCGGCAGAGTGTTTATATTTACCGTAATTCACGATTTTTTCTTTAAATGCAAAGAAAGTACACCTATTTGTAGTGTTTAAAACAGTTTATATTTTCACAAAGTAAGTTTTTTATTGAATTATTTCTCGATGCTGTTGGGTGCATCCATTAAATGTCCTCCATTTAATACTAACCCTATTTGTTTAATTATTGTGAGTATATATGAGATTAGCGTGGGGTATTTGCAAAGTTGAGAATAAATAAATTGTGCTCAAGCTTCCCCTTGCTTGCACAGTACTGTCTTTCTTCCACCAAAATAATTTCAAATTAGTTATTTCTACGAATGCATTTTCAAAATTTTACAAAAAGTATGATGTTTTCAGTCTTACTAATATCTTGCCGAATTCGATTACCCCATTTGATTACTAAAACAATATATCTTAATCACAGCACCTTAAGAATTTAATGAACTTCTGTTTTCTCCAATATGTTATATGTTGTTTCATAAACTTTTCTCGTTTAAATTTTCATCTTGATCCTTTAAGATTGTTTTCGGTTAGTAAATATATTAATATCGTTAAGCAGAAATTTTGTTTGCTCTTGTAAATTTTTGTTGAAAAGCACTTTCATTTTGTAATTTAACTAAAGTATTTAGAATTTCAATGACGAAAATTCGCATTATTTATGAAATTTTGGAATACGCGCCGCTGATAGATTCTTCTAATATGCAAATGGAAAATTGGGTGTTGCTGGCAAAAGATATTAAGGTTCCATTATTAAAAATTTTTATTAAAATGTATTTTATTCATAATTTATATTTGTTAGTTTAAAATGACAAAATATTTAATTCATTCTCAGTTGTTCTTGACCTAAGATTTAGATATTGCCATTTCACATGTTTGTTTATTCAATTAATAAGCCATCTAAATAATTATGTTAAGTATGTAATAGATATTTGTTACAAAGAATACTTTACCTAACTGCCAGCTTTATAAGTGTTTAACTTTTGTGGTATCTGCGAAATAACAATTTATTATGAGCATCAATTTGTTTCACAAACATATTTCATCTGTAAGCATTTCACGAATGAAGGCGGCACTACAAACTACAAACTTTAATTATGCTCACTTAATTAATTGTACACTTTCATTCTAAAACAATTTATACATTTACATGTATATGATATCCTTTGAAGAGGCACTAATTTAATTCTTAAACAGATATGTAAAATTCTTTTAACTCTCCAATAATACTTTCATTTCCCTTTGTGATTCATAAGTGTTTGTGTCAATTTTATTTTGATTTGGTGGGATTCGATTTCCTACAAATTAATGTACTCAACTGAATGCCTTTTAGAAGTATTACGAATACTTCGATGGGTTCGTAATTTTGCATGGAACTGATACAATGGCTTATTCGGCATCAGCTTTATCTTTCATGTTGGAATTTCTGGGAAAGCCAGTTATATTTACTGGTGCTCAGGTATGCATTAATTTTAAATTTTCTATTAATTTTTTTGCAATGTAGGTGCCGATTTTCGAACAAAGAAGCGATGGAAGAGAAAACCTATTGGGTGCATTATATTGTGCTGGGCATTATTGTATTCCAGAGGTATTGTTTTTATAAAATTGATTTTAAATATACAAATATATTGAATGATTTGCAGGGTGGCAAATTTGCTGTTAGCACCATTGTCTGCTATTAACCCTATTTCGGGGGGTTGCTCTCCAGATTACCTATTCAGGAGGTTGGTAAAACTACCCAGTCCGAATCTTC
>CABFPE010001322.1:27751-46693 GCA_900660155.1 Hofstenia miamia | reverse complement strand
CCCCCTATTGTTTACGTCTATCAACAAACTTAGAAAGCACACAAATATTCTATGGAACTAATAGAGAACTCAAATTTCTTACACTTACTTCAGGGCTTATCAAGGAAAACAAAAATGCAACTACTATGTGAAAAAAATATTTGTAATTTCATCTCACAAATTGTGTATAATATTCAACAGGGTGTAATTCCATTGCGATCAGAGAAGGAAAGCTTTTTGAAATACTATGCATTGGCAAACATTATGTTAACTCACGCACCCACAAAAAGAAAGGTTCTCCTTTTACAGAGCAAAAGAGGAATTCATTTTTTCAATTGTATTTTACAAATTGTAATAAATAATACGTAATTTTTAGTTATTAATCATTTTTCTAAATGGCTCGCACTAGTGAAATGGTATTAATTCCTATTATGGAATATAATGAGTTAATTAAAGAACGAAATAATTGCACAATTTCCAGATCGTTAAATCAGGATGAAGTTCACCTTGATGATGATATTAAGGTGAAATTATTATCTGTGACTGAAAATAAACCCAATTCAAATTTAATAGATACCCCGCCTGCAAATCAAGCTCAAAGGGGATTTGATCCAGCGAAAAAATTTCTTGAAACCACAAATGTTTACATACATGGAGAAAAGGTTCATTCCAAGTCAGCATCCATAGCATATAAAACATTAAAAAGTTTTCTAGATACACTCGGTAAAAAGCTAAATACATCAATGCGTTTGATTTTAAAACATATTGGAAATTCCATGCCTACAGACAT
This sequence comes from Hofstenia miamia, assembly GCA_900660155.1. Taxonomy (NCBI): domain Eukaryota; kingdom Metazoa; phylum Xenacoelomorpha; order Acoela; family Hofsteniidae; genus Hofstenia; species Hofstenia miamia. The sequence continues at coordinate 45,924 of CABFPE010001322.1, read as the reverse complement.
TGTACAAAATAATGAAGTCTTAAAACAAATAAAAAGGCGTGAATTATTAGTATGGAATTAATAATGGAAAAGTACTTGAGTAAAATTTACTTTGGATTAAAGTGTGTATGCCTTCAGCGGCTAATAAAGTCATTGATTATTATTATTATTATTATTATTTACAGAGCAAAAGAGGAATTCATTTTTTCAATTGTATTTTACAAATTGTAATAAATAATACGTAATTTTTAGTTATTAATCATTTTTCTAAAATGTCTCGCACTAGTGAAATGGTATTAATTCCTATTATGGAATATAATGAGTTAATTAAAGAACGAAATAATTGCACAATTTCCAGATCGTTAAATCAGGATGAAGTTCACCTTGATGATGATATTAAGGTGAAATTATTATCTGTGACTGAAAATAAACCCAATTCAAATTTAATAGATACCCCGCCTGCAAATCAAGTTCAAATCGCAAATCAAGCTCAAAGCGGATTTGATCCAGTGAAAAAATTTCTTGAAACCACAAATGTTTACTTACATGGAGAAAAGATTCATTCCAAGTCAGCATCCATACCATATAAAACATTTAAAAGTTTTCTAGATACACCCGGTAAAAAGCTAAATACAACAATGCGTTTGATTTTAAAAGATATTGGAAATTCTATACCTACAGACATTGTACAAAATGATGAAGTCTTAAAACAAATAAAAAGACGTGAATTATTAGTATGGAATTAATAATGGAAAAGTACTTGAGTAAAATTTACTTTGGATTAAATTCTTCTGCCAGCTTTGGGGGCATTAATGAACTTTATAAAAAAGCGAAGAAAAAATTTCCCAATGCAAACAAATCCGATGTAGAAAGATTTCTACAATCTATTGACACATACACTCTCTACAAAAAACCCATTAGAAGATTTCCCCGCTTAAGGGTTATTGCATTTGATATTGACCAAATTTGGGGGATAGATCTAGCAGCCATTTCGCAACAAAAAACTATCTAGTGTTTTAGTCGCGTTTAAAAAATGGATGGATGGAAATTTAAAGGCGAGTTTTCAAACCTTTGTATATTAAATGGAATAGAAATCTTTAGTACAAATTCAAATCTAAAATCGGTTTGCGCTGAACGTGCAATTCGAAATTTGAAAGATATTATATTTAAATATTTAAATTATTCAAAGAGTTTCAGGTATGTGCACAAACTTGAAAATTTTACACGGGTATTGAATTCGCGTGTAAAGAGAACTATTGGAATGGCTCCAAAAGATGTTAAAAAAGAACATGTGCCAAGGCTTGTTGGAAAAATTATGTCGGTGAAAAATAAATTTTGTAAACAAAAAAGAAAGTTCAGCATAGGAGATCAAGTAAAGATTTCAAAATCAGATTTTTCATTTCGCCGTGGATTTAGAGCTCAATATCAAAAAGAAGTTTTCATCATTGATAAAATTTTTAATACAATTCCAGTAACATATCAGTTGAAATCATGGTCTAACAATAATGAATTAATTCATGGGAAATTTTATAATCAAGAATTAACTAAATACTCACCGCAAAAACGATATAAATAGCAGTAGCCAAGTTAATAAATCATATAATGGATAAATATTACAGTGATCAGGCAAGTGGTAATAACCTCAGAGGTGTTACACGACAGCGTGGTTTTGGTATTATATCAAGTTTAGGTAGAGTGGCTATTCCACTTGCACTAAAGTTAATCCCTCCATTAAAAAATGTTGTTTCTAACCTTGGTGATGAACTTTTGGATCAATCAATTTCCGGATTAAACGATATTGTGGAGGGTAAAAATATTAAGGGGGTTTTAAAAAAACGTATGTTAAATATTGCAAAAAATACAGTAAAAAATCAATTTGCTAAGCAAAAAAAACCACAGGCTGGTAGCGGGTTGAAGACAATTTCTAGCAGACGCACAAATATGTTTCACAGAAATCGACGTATTCCTAAGAAAGTTAATATTAAACGAAAAATTAAAAGATCTCGTAGACCACGCAAAGTCAGTAAGAAAAAATTTTCAAAGTACGATCTTTTTAAGGATTTAGTATAAATATGGATGTAGACTAAATATTATTTATTCTATTCAACACAATGGCAACGTTTACACATTCCTGCCTGGATATTTTCTATGGTACTTTACCTATTGATTTTTTTTCCGACCGTGTTGATGTTGCATAGAAATCTGAAGTGGTTTCGGCCAACCTCATGTTAAGAAAGCTTAAAGTAGCTGAAAGTGTACACTTAGCAATTGAAAAGACATTACACACTGCTCCGGCAGTTTATAATTTCATGCAAATACAAACACGAACATTCATTATACCTGCAGGTCAAAATAGCTTAGTCCGAGAAAATGTTTTCTCCAATGACCCAATTAGAAGAATTGCTCTGGCAATAGTTCCAAATAATCAATTTACAGGAACAATTGATACAAACCCCTTCTCATATCAATTTAGAGGACTAAACCGCATTTCTATATCAAGAGGGGGATCGAATATTGCATACACTCCACTTATGGTTGGGGAGACTAACTATGCACAAGCATATTTTCTATCATTAAAGGCATTAGGAATTAATGATAGTGGTATACCATTTTCGAATTACAACAAACATGCGATATTAGTGTTTGATTTAACAAGCATGTCAGAAGCCAACAATGAAGCTTTTTATCCTGAACTAGTTAGGGGGAATATTAGAATTTCTCTTGAATTTGACGCTCAGTTAAATGAATCGCTGGAAATCATAATTTTAGGGGAAACAAATTCGAAATTGTTAGTTGACAAGAACCAAAAAGTTATAAAAGGATGAATGTAATCTAGGAATATCATTTTCACTGCAGTGCATGATTCACACCTGACATGTTATCTGACAAAATTCACTTTACTTGTGATCCGCATTTAAAGTTTGCATATGTATCAAAATTCTTATTAGCAAAGCATGACATCAAAGTTGAAACTCATGAGATATTAAAGATGAATCCATATGGGGGGCTTATTGGAATTAATAATTCAATTCTCCATAGACTTTTAAAAGGTTTTAAAATTCTTCGAATACATGCTATTTTTCATGATAGCTATGGATTTTGTCGATCCAAATACAATATTGGAAATGGTTATACAATATTTTATAGATTTTGGTGTAATACCCCTGTTTTCGGACATTTTTCATCGATTATCTATTGGATATACATAAAATTCATGTATCGTGATTTTTACAATTATTTGAACATTTAGATCTTCATTTTTTACGTACTCCCTTCTTTATTTTATGTTCAATATTTAAGCATTATGTATCACAAGTTTTGCAATTATTTTAAAAATTTACTTTTAAAATGGATGCCAATCAAATCAGACACATTGTTCAACGTCTCCCATCACTTTGCTGGAAATTTATTGGAGTCTACCCTTCGGATATTATCCCTCATACACTTGAAAGTAACTCATTTCTAATTTGTAATGCAAGTCCATCTAATGATCCAGGTACACACTGGGTTCTCATCATAATGAATTTCGCTGGAAACATTATTTTCAAGGATTCACTCGGCTATTCTCTAGTGAACTATCCAGAAATCCAAGAGTATTGCTTTAGCTATAATGGTGCATGTGTTTATCAAGACTTAAAAGTATTACAAGGAATTTTACCGGTCTGTGAAAATTATTGTATTTATAGAACGTATTTATTCTTAAATAACATTCCTGAAAAATTTGTTTTTACTAATTTACCATGGGTCAACGATTTTATTTGTATGCAAGGGTTTAATAAAATGGTTTCTTAACGTCTTTTATTATATGATAACTTATTGAAAAAATCTAAATAATTATTGTATTATATTTTCTATTCCTGAGATAATTATAAACCCGAGTAATTTTTAATTATTACTAACTTACCGCAAAATTGAAAATGGTAAATGGTAATGTTACAACCATAATTTTTATATAAATAGCGCATGGAATTAATGTTTATTTTAATTGTTGAATATTTCACAAGATGCCAATTGTAACATTATTTGCGCAAAACTATAAAACAATTAATTTTTTGCATAGCTTCACCACACATTTGGAAACCCCTATTCACAATGCTTCTGAAGTGGCATATACATGCTATTTTTCATGATAGCAATGGATTTTGTCAATCCAAATACAATATTGGAAATGGTTATACAATATTTTATAGATTTTTGTGTAACTCCCCTGTTTTCAGACATTTTTCATTGATTATCTATTGGATATACATAAAATTCATGTATCGTGATTTTTACAATTACTTGAACATTTAGATCTTCATTTTTTACGCACTCCCTCCTCTATTCTAATTTCAATATTTAAGCATTATGTATGACAAGTTTTGCAATTTTAAAAATTTACTTTGAAAATGGATGCCAATCAAATCAGACACATTGTTCAACGTCTCCCATCACTTTCCTGGAAATTTATTGGAGTCTACCCTTCCGATATTATCCCTCATACACTTGAAAATAACTCATTTCTAATTTGTAATGCAAGTCCATCTAATGATCCAGGTACACACTGGGTTCTCATCATAATGAATTTCGCTGGAAACATTATTTTCAAGGATTCACTCGGCTATTCTCTAGTGAACTATCCAGAAATCCAAGAGTATTGCTTTAGCTATAATGGTGCATGTGTTTATCAAGACTTAAAAGTATTACAAGGAATTTCACCGGTCTGTGGAAATTATTGTATTTATAGAGCGTATTTATTCTTTAATAACATTCCTGAAAAATTTGTTTTTACTAATTTACCATGGGTCAACGATTTTATTTGTATGCAAGGGTTTAATAAAATGGTTTCTTAACGTCTTTTATTATATGATAACTTATTGAAAAAATCTAAACAATTATTGTATTATATTTTCTATTCCTAAGATAATTATAAACCCGAGTAATTTTTAATTATTACTAAATTACCGCAAAATTAGAAATGGTAAATGTAATGTTACAACGATAATTTTTATATAAATAGTGCATGGAATTAATGTTTATTTTAATTGTTGAATATTTCACAAGATGCCAATTGTAACATTATTTGCGCAAAACTATAGAACAAATAATTTTTTGCATAGCTTCACCACACATTTGGAAACCCCTATTCACAATGCTTCTGAAGTGGCACTGTTAAATATATCATATCCTGAAGAATTTTATAATATTTTAAGTCAAACATGGTATTGCTTAGATAACGAAAGTATTTGCAAAGAAAAAATAATTACTACTGGTACATATGCAAAAAGTTTGGAGGATGTGTTTACATACATTGATTATTATTACACATCAGTATCAGGTGTAAAGAATCTTCTCGATTTTAGCATTCGTAATGGAAGAGTCCTTATACAAAATAAATCGAATTGGAGAATTGATTTAGCTCAGGTTGGGAGCCTTTTGGGTTTCTATGGTCTTATAGAAGAAGGATTGAATATTGCCCAACAAAATCCTGATATTTTATACAGAAATCATGTTTTAGTCTGTTCGGATATTGGTAGCCCTCAACCTTTCATAGAGAGTAGTGTTCCATTTTTAGACAGAATTCCTATGACAATGAATCATTTTGAACACAAATCCATCATTCATTATGAAAAATCTTGTTTAGAGTATAAGGAAACCTCTAAGTCATATATTGATAGAATAACAATTAAATTCTTCAACCAGAACGGCGATGTATTTCATTTTGCTGATAGTAGCGGAATTTATATTACAATTGATATAAAAACTAATAATTAAACTTAAATATTAGTTGAGTGTTCAATGTGAAGTTAATGAAAAAAATGTTATTTCCTACATAATAACGGTGTTTATTGAATCTAGTTGATTTTTTGCATTGTACTAATTCCATAGTTGCAATAAAATGTATTTCCTCCAATCATCAACTTGTTAGGGATTTAAAAATCGCTAGCAATTTACAATGAGAACAGTTTATAGCAAGAACTTGAACATTTTTCTCGGAATATTTTAAAATAGAATGAATCATATATTCATTGAAGTTAGAGGGAATGCATATATAATGGAATCTATTACGCAAAAGAAATATTAATTCTAAATAAAAAACATTTGGATGTAATTACAATAAGATATTCTAAAGAAACATGGAATAGCCTACCCACTCACATTAAACATGGCTTCTCATGGTATGAACGCAATTTTCATAGAACATCGTTTACAGCAGGAAACATAAATTCTGAAAACCTTCAAGGATATATTAATTCACTCAATTTACCACAGCCCTCCTTGGTTTGGACAAATGATGCTATGAACTGTCAATTTTTATCAAAATTTTTAAATGTAGATGCGTTAAATATAACAAATTTTGGATACAAATATGGTAGTACGGGGCTTAGCTCTATTAATACAATAAAAAGTTATTATAAATTTGTACATAAAGTATTATTTAGACAATGGTGGGTATTTTGTAAATTTGAGATATGTGTTGTAAAGTCTATTCCAAATAAAATTATTTAATCTATTCAATTCTTAGTAGGAAAATAAATAGAAAATATTTTCCACCCTTTTTGCAAATGTACAAATAATTGATTCACTATTAACTCAAATCCAATTGGCTGTAATAATACTTTGAAAATTCAACTTGGTTTCTATTGGTTGATGCAAAACCTCTTATCAATTTCATTTTCAAATTTTTTTCTTTGTTTGATTCTGTAATCATTTAAACACATTTTTATTTTCATAACCCTGCTTCAATTTTCTTTCTCACTTTTCACGGATAAAAGTAAGTTTTTATTTAACTTAAATAATTATTTAGTCAATATTCTCAAAATATATTTTCGAAATTTGTAATAAAAACTTAATTAATGATTTATTTATGAAATCAAATATATTTATTTATTAAAATACGAAAAAATCCAGTAATGCTTTGCAGTCTAATATCATAATAATGTTTTTGTCATTAATATAAAAAACAGATGGTGAAACAAAATTCTTTAATTATCTAGTTGCAGTTTTGCCGTCATAGCTTTGTTGCAATATATTTTCGCGCATTGCACTGATAAAAATAAATTTTTTATTTATCTTTAAGTACTAATTTAATGATTATTTTTTTCGAAATTTATTCTCTAACTGTTACAAGAATTAAGTTAAATCATTTGTATTCAAAGATATTTCTTCTAAAAAAATAAGAGAAATTGATGTAAAGATTTGCACACATAATGTTATAAAAATGTATTTGATCAGTGATTTAAAAAAATAAACCATGTAGTTTAATACTTAATTTGAAAAAAGTGGTGTACACTTGAAAAAATATTGTTTCAAAATTCGGAGTGGGATATCTAAATAGAAAAGATTTCCCAACATTTTACATTTGCTCACATAATTGATTAATTTGCTTGTAATAATAGATTGAAAATTTACTTGAGATTCTATTGGTTGATACAAAACCTTCTAAAAAATTTATTTTCAAATATTAGTGTTTGTTTATTTTGTAAATATTTAAGCACATTTTCTTTTCATAACTTTGTTTCAAAACATTTTCTCACTTTTCACAAATAAAAGTAAGTTTATACATCCAAAATACTAATTTATTCACTGTTCTTGGCATTTCTTCTCTAATTGCTATATGAATTTAGTTAATGATTCAGTTGTAATTGAAGATACTTCTTTATGAAAATAAGAAAATTAATGTAATGATTTGCAGTGTAATATCATAATAATATTTCTGGTCGTGATATAAAAAGCTAATGATGACACAAAATTCTATAATTACTTAAGCACATTTTTTGTTTTCAGAACTTTGATTTTCCTGCTTTTTTACAGATAAAAGTAAACATTTATTTATCTAAGATATTATTTTAATCATTATTTTAAATATTTATTCTCTAAATGCTACAAGGAATAATTTAAACCATCATTTTAATTAAAAAATTGAGGAAATAAATGTCGTGGGTTTATACCCCATGTTAGTACTTATTGAATATGAAAGAATATAGACTTGATTTACCATTTTCGAAATTTTCAGCATGAAAAATTGGTTAAATACTATAAATAATTTTTCTGTTCATATCTTGTAGCCTTGTGAAAACATATTTCTAGGTCTTACAAACAAAATTATAGATTTAGTATATCAGATATTAATTTAAACAAATTAGATCTTTTCTATAAAAAAAGTTCTTTATATTTAAAATAAAATGTATCTAAAACCATCAAACTGAATCATCCTAATTTATTCATTATATAAATTGGGTAATATTGATAACATTATCTTCATAAAATTAAGTGTATGGTATAGTATGATTTTGTATTACCTTATATTATTTACTAATCAAAAATAAGTTGTTAATAACAAATTCTAAAAATTGTTAAATTAATTATATAGATAAAGGTCTTTGCAAATTTTAAAACAAATTTTATGAGAAGATGTCTTACCAAAACACCTCTGAAAATGTTTCTGTATCAAGCTTTCTTCAACATTGGAATGAGCAATATACACCCATTCTGAATGAATTATTAAACCAGGATTCCAATGAATTCAGCTTTGAGGAGGAACTGTGAGTTTTCTTTTTAGCATTTTCTCATTGTTCAAAATATCATCATTTTTAACAAATCTCATTTTAGATTTGATTTATCTTCCCAGTCAGAGCAGATGCTTAACGCATGCAATGAGGAAAATAGAGGAGAATGTGACATGTTTGATTTTGTATGTTTAAATAAGTATATTCTGAAAACTGATTGTAGTGAATTTTAGGAAGAATGGAGTCAAAATTTTTACATGCAAGTTGATAGTATAATGAATGAATTGGAAAAACAGCCAAATGATGAAGAATTTGTGAGTTATCAAATAATGCATTTTTGAAATATAATTATTTATTATCTTAGGAGGAATGGACTTCGAGCTTAACTAGTAAAATTGATCTCATGTTAGGAGAAATTGAAAACAATGCAAACAATCAAATTGGTATGGGTGAAACATCATGTACTGCGTAAGTTTTCATTGAATAATTATTAATATTAAATGACTTTAATTGAAAAAAAAAAAATCAAATTAGACATAGTATCACAATTCTTAATTGTAAAAAATTAAAAAGTGGAATGTCTTTCATACTCCTAATGTAAATACTATTTACTATTAAGTAAAGATTAACTATGCTGCATGAATTTCTTAAAAAATGTTAAATATATGAGTAATTTTTGTAATTTAATATTATGATCTTGCTGATTTATACTGTGTGTGTATGTGTGTGTGTGTGTGTGTGATTGAATTTGATTTCCAACATCCATTTTAGGTCAACGTCTAGAAGTGTGCCTTCTAAACCAACATATTCATGTGGTCACTGTAAATATAGTTCAACTACTCCACTTTCAGTTAGAAGACATCTGAAAAATATCCATAAAAGACGTGGAATCAATTTCTGTATTTTTTGTCGAAAATATTTTCATTCTTCAAGTGCATATAATACTCATGTTGAAAGGGAGCATAATCAACCCCATCTACCTGCGCCTTCTTCTAGTGGCTTGCATCGCACAGAAGTAGCCTGTCGGGGAAGCTTTGCTTGTTACCAGAGTGAGCGCCTAAGCTCAATTGATATTTATGGTGTGTTTTCAACAGTTTTCCCAGAAATAGTCTCAATTATAAAGGAAGATATTGGCCAGCACTTTTCATCAAAAATTTACCTATCATGTGAGGTCTCACTAGTAAGGATTGAAAATGAAAATGAACAAACTGTCATATTTCATCCAACATCATCACCAGTTGCAGTTTTTCGATCAGGTTTACAGGAACCCATCTTTTATAAAATGGTGGATGAGCTGGCCAATTATATAGCCATGTATTCAACAAATGGCAGTGGATGGATTCTGAAAAACATAAATCATGTTTGTATGAAAATTGGAAAATATCGTCCAATACGTGGAGGGGACTATATACAACTACCAGACTATCTTCAGCATAGTAATTTCTTAGTCAATCCTCAAACAGGAGAAGATAATACATGCTTTATTTTTGCAGTGTTGGCATCACTTCATCCTGAAATGAGGTCACGAAATAAACCACGAAAATTAAAAAAGTTTGTAAAAGACTTGAAAATTTCTAATATTACATTCCCTGTGGGTTTTGATGATATCCCAATATTTGAGAGGGACAATAGAATAACCATAAATGTGTATAGCTTAGGTGATAGATTCCTGGTTCCATCCTACATTTCAGAGAATACATTTGAACAGTGTTGCAATCTTCTCCTTTTAGAAGATGGTGGAAAGAAACACTATGTGAGCATTTCAAATTTGAATGCTTGTATTAAATTCTTTAAGAACAGAAGAGGTGGTGGAATATTCTGTCCTAAATGCTTCTCAGGATTTATTAAAACAAGCTCCTTAGAAACCCACAAAAAGAAGTGCCTTGGGAGTAGTGGGCCAGAAATTAGTTTTCCAAACACAGATGAAAAAATTACATTCAAGGCATATGGCTCTCAGAACTTTGTGCCAATAATTGGATGTATTGACATAGAAACCATATCACGTAAGATTCACACTGTAGGTCAAAATCCATCAACCTCATTTACAATAAAGGAGGTGGACCAAATCCCTTCTGGAATATGCATAGTAACTGGAACAGAGAAAAAATTAATTTCAACTAATTTGTATTCTGGAGAGGATTGCATGAGTGAGGCATGGAAAAAGCTTCGAGAAATTGCTCATTCATCATATGAGGCTAAACAGAGTCACAGGGAATTAAACATAGGGCTTGGTGAGAGGGAAGAGCTCATTAAAACAGCCAGAATCTGTGTTTTTTGTAAGAAGACATTTACAAACACATGCAGAAAAGTGATAGATCATTCACATTATACTGGTGAAATACGTGGAGTTGCTCATAGTGAATGCAATATACTTCACAGAGAAGTAAGCTTCACCCCAATATTTTCACACAATGGGAGCAAATATGATATGCACCTCTTGTTAAAAAGCTTAAAGCTTGAAAAAAATGAGAGCATTTCCTGCATACCATGCTCTTCTGAAAATTTTTTGGCATTCAGTGTAAAAATTCCTGTAGGTATCTATCACTGCAGGAATAATCAGACCAATTGTATTTATGAAGAGTTGAGATTCCTTGATTCATACCGATTTATGAATGAAAGCCTTTCAAAGCTAGTAAAGAATATTTCAAACTCAAAATATGAATTTTTAAAATCTGGTATGGGTAATGAGAAAGCAGCAGCATTTGAAAATGGGAAGGGGCAATTTCCGTACAGCTGGTTTGATTCTTTTGAAAAATTTGAGGAGACAACTCTTCCTGACTTAAAAGAATGGAAAAACCAGTTAACTGGATGTATACCACTATCACAAAAAGACTTGGATTGGGAGAGGGAAAGGACTTGGATACTTGGTAAATGCAAAACCTTTCGAGATTATCATAATAATTATCTTATGGCAGATACTCTGCTTTTAATGGATGTTTTACGGGAATTTCGACTTGAGAGCATGGCTACATATAAACTTGATCCAGCCCACTTCTATACTTTATCCAACTTTAGTTGGAATGCTATGTTAAATTTCACTAAAGTTAGCTTAGAATATATAGCAAATAGTGAACAATTGGAATTCATAGAGTCAGGAATACGTGGTGGCATGTGCTCAATTTACTCTGATCGTTATTTCAAGGCCAATAATCCACTTGTAGATGGGTATCAATCTGATAAGGATCACAGTTGGGGCCTATTCATAGATGTAAATAGTCTTTATGGAGGCATAATGTCTCAAAAATTACCAATAGGAGGTTTGGCATGGAGTGAAAAACAATTGGATGAGATTCTAAACACATCCAATAGTTCAAATTTTGGATATTTGGTAATGGTTGACATTGAGTATCCTAAAGAATTGCATGCACATCACTTTGATTTTCCACTTGCACCTTGTAAAACAGTAATCAATGAGGAAATGCTTTCACCTTATCAGATACATCTTATTACAAATCTCAACATTAAGTCAGGAAATGCTCCAAAGTTGTGTCAGACATTTTACTTAAAAGAAAAATATGTTGTTCATCACAAAGTGCTAAAATTTTACATCTCACAAGGCTTAGTTGTTACAAAATTTTACAAAGCCTTGGAATTTCAACAGGAAGCTTTCCTGAAGCCATTCATTGATTTAAATACAGAAAAGCGAAAGAACTCATCCAATGAATTTGAGAAGGGATTTTACAAGATGATGACCAACACTGTATTTGGTAAAACAATTGAGTCACTGAGGAAAAGGTGCATTGTCAAATTTGCCACAAATCAGGAGGAGGCAGACAAATATATTTCAAAGCCTGAATTTAAATCATTTAACATAATTTCTAGCAATCTTGTTCAGGTGATGATGAAGCATAAGCAAATCCTGTGGAGCAAACCAAATTATGTTGGGCAGGCTGTGCTTGATTTGTCAAAACTCCATATGTTTGATTTCCATTATAATGTCATGAAGCCATCATTTCATGAGGGGTGCATAACATTATTGTATAGTGATACAGATTCACTTCTATACAAAATTATGTGCAATAACGTTTATCATGACCTTCAGAGATTAGAGGAGTACTTTGATTTCTCAAATTACCCTGAGAGTTCACCACTCTTCAGTAACAAGAATAAAAAGACTTATCTCAAAGTCAAAGATGAATTGAGTGGTGGTATTTTGTCTGAGGTGGTAGCTCTTAAGGCTAAAATGTACTCTGTTAAATATGTGGATTGTCATGGGTACTTGGAGAAGACAACTGCTAAAGGCATTATTGGATCAGTTAAAAAAACATTAAATTTTGATCTGTTCAAAAATGTTCTTTTTAATGAAGAAGTTCATAGAAGGCAAATGACAAGCATTCGTTCCAGGAACCATGAAGTGGGAGTGGAAACTGTAAACAAAACAGCTCTCACATCAATTGATAATAAAAGATATTTGCTCAACCATTGGCAAACTCTTCCACATGGTAAATTTATAATATCCTTATTTTATATTTATACTTTATTTTAGATATCTCCACTAATTTGCCACAAACTGAGAATGAAAGTGTATTAAACCACCAACAATTAGGTAGGACTAAAATAAATTTTCAAAATATTAACAGGAAAGTTTAGATCAACCTTGCACATCAAAATTGTGAAGCCAATAACAATTTTAAAAATGTCTAATTTGCAATGTTTTAATGAGATGGAACTATTTCTCAAAATAGTTTTTCAAATATTCACCTTGCTCCCCTCCCTCTTTATACAACAACATATTTGGAAGTAAGTATTGTTTATTCATTTTATTTTCTAGAAAGCTATATTTTAGTTAATATTGCTTAATATTTTATTCTTTAGCTCTGCTGCACTACCTCATCCATTTTCCCTGCACCCCAAAGATTGTTTACATGATTTTATCAAAATGTATTAACAATTTTAAAAATTTCTAATTTGCAATTTTTAATGACTTGGAATGATGTCTCAATCATCTATATTTCTCTGCCCCCCCCCAAAAGATGGTACTGCTTCCCAATCACAATTTATTTAACTATAATGGTATAGTTCAAATTGAAATGATTTATTTAATAAATTATTGTTTAGCTCCCCTCCCACCCAGTTTTTCCAATGCTGAAGAACATACATCCATATTTCTCAGACACAAAGATGGCTCTACTCCCAAAACACATAATTTCTTTAACTGCAATGGTATAGTTAAAATTGAAATGTTTTATTTAATAAATTATTGTTTAGCTCTCCTCCCTCCCAGTTTTCCAATGCTGAACATACATCCATATTTCTCAGACACAAAGATGGCTCTGCTCCCAAAACACAATTTCTTTAACTATAATGGGATAGTTAAAATTGAAATTTTTTAGTTAATAAATTAGGGTTTAGCATTTCCCCTTCCCAGAACCTCCTATGATGATGTTAAATCATCTACATTTTTTACCAGAAAGATTTGACACACTAGCCTATCACATATTTTATTTACCTAAAACAGTATATTTTAAATGAAAATGTTTTATTTAATAATTTAATGTTTAGCATTACCTCACAACCTTTAATACTGAATCCACCTCCACATGAATTTCTGAAACAGACCTCTCAACATTGATTTTACTACATTGGCATAATTTAAATTTGAAATGTTTCATTTATCAATTTATTGTTTAGTTTCCTACATTCCATGTTAAAGTTAAGTCCCAATTTTCTACCAATACTTCTCCACTACAATCTATGTGTTTTAAGAAGGTATCACAAATATTGTTAGTCACATATTAGTCATCTGTTTAGCCCAATATAGTTGTATTCTTAATTGTGGTTGGTTTTTGTGGATCAAATATCATTGGCTGTGATGTGAGATTGTATGTTCGAATATCATTGGTAATTGTTTTTCTTACAAGTATCTGTATATTGTATCAGTTCATTACTTGTCTTTCTCTCAAAAAGAATTTCTTGACTTGTTCCCAACAATATTAAAATGGCTTGCGAAGAAACATTTGCTAGTGGCTGCATAAAAAATTCTCCAAATATTTTCAGTGAAATTAATGGGTCATATGATCCACTTACCCAGGAAACTCAATCATTTGAGGATGTACCTCCTGCTCCTGTTAAAGTAAAGAAGAGTCGTCCCAATAGAAGCAGTGGTATTCTAAAAACTTCGACAACAACAGGTTGTGTAGAAAATTTACTACATTGTTTGACTGTGGTCACACAAACTGCTCCAGTAAAGACACTATCTGCTCAAGACTTACCCAAAGGTATTTGGTTTCTGATTACAAACTCTAGTCGAATTCATACCAGATTTTGACCAGCAATCAAATTAGTGATAGACAAAACAAGATGCATTTTTCTACCAAAACGATATGCAGATGCAATTGGTGAAGATTATAAACTTTTATCTCAGGCAAGATTATTAAGAGGTGATAATGAACCATGCATGGGAGACAAAAAAACTCGTATGACACTTCAATGTTTACAGTAGTTTTGATATTTTTAAAAAAATGTATATGTATTACTCCTGCATTTTTTTATTTGTATTGCATGTAGATTTATAATTCAAAAACTATATATTTCATTATCTATTTATATTTTTAGGGAATAGTAATTATTGTATATATTTGTTTTTCATTGCTGTTTTTACCAAGAAATTTGAAACATGAAATTTTATGCAGTTATTTTAAACAGGTAAAAATCTGTCAAAAACAAATTTGCTATTCAGTGTGTGCAATTCTACGAAATTTTATCAAATATAATACCCATCATATTCCACATAATTAGAAAATGATTTGCAAATTATTTAAATGCATTTCACTCAAAAACCAATAACAGTGTTATTTACTCCAGTAGGCGGTTTTCCAATAATCAAAACTAGTACTCCTCCGTATTCCGCACAATGAGAAAGTAAACTCTGTTGCATTTAAACTATTTGAAATTTATTCCAATAGGCAATTACGTCATTTTGGATACAGATGAACCACTTACTATTTAGGGAAATCAATCCTCTATGCTATGCGCCATAATTTGGACGCGGGCGAACCACTTACTATACTACTTTCAGTCCCTTTTGCAAAATTTGTCTGAGAGTAGTGTAATTTCAAAGAATTCGTCATACATGGAGCCATTAGTTAAACAGCTGCAATGTGTTCAGTCAAAATAGGATAATATAAAATATGAAAATAATAATATAAAAATATGAAGTCCTTCTTATTTAAAAAAATCTTTTGAATCGTCAATGTTCTGAGGAATCAAAATTCTCAGACCATGAAACACAACGATAAAGCAATCAACTATCTTGAATTATTAACCTGAGTATTCCTTGCCATGCTAATTTTCAGCAATATTGACCCAATATTGCATTATTGTGCTATTTTCATATTTAGATGGCTTGATAATGTCACTTGATGATATATTTCAATGTGATCATTAATTGAAGTATTAAATAGAACTTTAGCGGAAGTTTAAAACTCAACATAATTCCAACCAGTTATTTTTAAGGCGCCTTTACAGCTTATCAAAGAATTATAACATTTCTCAATTGAGAAGAATATATTGTTGTTGATATGCTATTTACAGCATCTTAATTGAACTTGTTCATCACACTTTTATTTGTTATTGATACAGCGTTTACAGCTGACTAATCCCAACTGAATCTTATGATTTTTATAATTGGGATTAGAGACATCCCACAGAAACGTCTTTTCCTTTACTTTATCAAGCAATTGTGTAGTTATCTGTTCCTGTTGCTTGCCTAGTCTCGAATGAATATAGTTGATTCAATGTTTACACTAGCCTAATGACTATTATGAAAGGAATGAAAGGCGGAATATCAAGATGAACTTTAACCATTTCTGTAAATATTGTATCAAAACATATTGACACGTAAGCACTGCAGATCACATTCGAACTGCTGAAAACTACATTCAGTAGTTACTAATAACAAAATTTCATGTACATAATCCAATATAAATCCTTATTGATTTTCACTGGCTTGCCATAATTCACTGTTCCTATGTGGTTTCACGTCTTGGTGGATGTGTGGAGATTATATTAGATGATTGAGCTAAATGCATATTTCCCCTTGAGGTTGACAAAAAAGTATCCTGATTCATTCTCTTGGGATGAGCAAATTAGTGCTATGGGAAGTACGTTTTAGGAAAACATAGTATTTTTTATGATTGCACAGCCTAGTTTCTGATAGACATTGATAAAAATGTTAATAGCGCTTTAGCAAACATTAAAAATAACGGGAACACTTCCATGAAGCTGTGAGGCATGCTCAGAGAATCTTGCAATCTGACGGCAATAATTTTATGTCTTTGCAATTCAACATAAACAAATTAACAGCTTTATAGAAACTTGGGTAATAATATTGATAGCCAACCAAATGCACTTGCTGGAACACATCCACAATTGGTACCTCAGATCAGACAACAGTTTCATGCTGTTTTCCTTAAGTATATATGAAATCTAACAGAATAATAGTATACAAATGAATAATCACCATAAAACTTCTACAATGCAATTGACATGCAAAACGAAGTTATGTTCGTTATGTTAGCCAATTCTTATGATTCTTAACATTGGTGAAAACGTTTTTCCGCTAGCTGTATTTTTGGTAATAACACAAAATCAAATGTTTTCATTTTCGAATTACTCAGACACATTTATCTGATATCTGTTTTTACTCTTTTCGTTTGCATTTTACCAATGAATCGACTCAATACTGCTACTAGAATTGAGCTAATATGTTATTATTTCGAATGTGGCCAGTCAGCCATTCAGTACCTGCAGCGATACAATAAAGAACACGATACCAAACAATTTGTATGCACAGAAATTGCACTCCGAAATTTAGTGATGTTTTCGATGACAGCAAACCTGGAAGATTGCGTGTGACAGATCAGAAGACTGAGGAAGTTGCTGAAATTATAACTTTATTGCAGGCACAACATGCACACGGGATTGCGTTGTCAAGCCAAATTGCAAAGGCCACTCAAAACCAAAAAGCGCGCATGGAAGATATTG
The DNA here is from genome assembly GCA_900660155.1 of Hofstenia miamia. NCBI lineage: Eukaryota > Metazoa > Xenacoelomorpha > Acoela > Hofsteniidae > Hofstenia > Hofstenia miamia. Next base: position 28,471 of record CABFPE010001322.1, on the reverse strand, counting down.
AAAGAATACCTCGGGCAGTGCCCGTATCGTCTCCGTATCTTGCCTAAATTGAAAAACGCACACTTAGAAAGACGCCGGACATTGGAAGAGTGGATGATTTAAAAAATGGATTCACACCCCAGATTCCTTTCATCAATATTGTGGACTGATGAATGGCACTTCACATTAGATGGTGATGTTTATACCCACAAAGCTATCATTTGATCACCAGACAATCCGAAAAGACTTGTAACAGCCAAATTTTCCTACAAAAGCAACTGTCTGGTGTGGGTTTTCTAAGTAGATCTTCATTGGCCCATAGTTTTTTGAAGAGACTGTTAACTCAACGATATTTAGAAATTCTGCAGCAGTACACAATTCCCAAGCTACAACGTCTTGGCACCCTCCACCCCGAGTTCTCCTGATTTGGTGCCGCCAGATTACTGGCTGTGAGGACCGCTGAAAGGAAATGTTTTCAGCCGAAAACCGATGACAATTCAGCAAATGAAAAATGGCACCAGAGAAGAGGTCAATGCCATATCAACAGATGAGTTAGCAAAAGCTGTGGATTGCCTTTCTTCGCGATTGGCAATTTGTAAAAAAATCAATGTACACCATTTTGAACAAATTTTATAATTCTAGCATATTAATAGACTTTTGGACTATAATTCTCTTTTCGTACAAGTATATATATATATATATATATATATATATATATATAGAAATTTTTACATATAAATT
>CABFPE010001322.1:1372-27730 GCA_900660155.1 Hofstenia miamia | reverse complement strand
ATGTAAAAATCACTTTCTAGTAAATATTGAAACGTAAGTGTCACAAGACTAATAAATGTGACAACCAATTTGCTACTGCATTTGCAAGCATAGCATAACAAAGGTTAAATTCATAAACAAATGTTTTACAAATCTTAAACGCAACCTGATTTTATATCTGATGAATTATGTAAATCAAACCATCCGCAATGCAATAGTTCAAAATTTTTCAATCAAATATATATATATATATATATATATATATATATATATATATATATATATGTAATCGCTCTAAGCAGCTTGCAGCTTATTTAAATAGTAAACTAGCATTTCCATAAGATTATGAACATAAGTATTACTACACAGAAAGTGCTAACGCTCACCTGAAAACGTATGTTACGTTTGAACTGCATTCTACCTGCGGCCTGAGTACTGTATGAAACCGAACAAACGACCCTAAATTCAAACAAATTACATTTTATGCAAAAACTACAATTACACATGGGATCCTAGTTCATTGACTTCGTGATCTAACACCAAATCTATGGAACCGTCAGGCCTCAACTCTGAATGAGAAGTACTGCCACGTTGAAGTTCAGTTCGTTTATTTGATGTTTTTAAATCTACCTAAACAGTTGATATCACTTGTGGAAATAATTGTCAAATAAAATGAACCAGCTTTGAGAACTTCAAAAATTTAGTGATTACTGATGATAGAAGAAAGAAATACTCGTTTGTTAAGAAAGCATAAAATTAATACATGCCTTTGTTACAACAGAGTAGCAGATTTGATGACTTTCATTTGATATGTTGATATAAAAAGAAAAGGTTTCACCAAGATAGACATTTCTAAAAGACTAAATGTTATCACATTAAATTACAATAATAAGAATTTTACTGAATCACTGCACATTTTTAGATAATGTGTATATTGTAGAACGTATCACTTTAAATTTTACAATAATAAAGTAGGAGTATAAATACATTCTAGTAATAGGAATCATGATGATTGCATTAATTCCTCAATTTAATATAGTCGTAAGCAAAATCCAGGATTGCAAAAATTAATTAAAAATGATCTACACAATATTCATTTGAAAAGAAAAACCCGGAAGCAGGATATTAGATTGAGCGAGTATTTTCAAGGTGCAATTCCTTTCTACATTTCAATCGACTATCAATTACTGCTAAGACCATCCGAAGTACTTGTAGCACCTAACTCTTCATCAGCTTGTCAAATTCATATTTTGCGAGAGTGATGGAGCTTGTATAATACCTATTTTGCAATTATTATCGCATATTTTTTATGAACTTATTGCTTAAAAAAAATATTTCATAAACCGTAATTATTTGGCATATTTGGCGGACCTTGGTTATAACTAAAAATCTAATAAAGCAAGTACAAGGAATAAGAACGACCTAGACTTGATTTTTGTACTTTTGCACTAAGGAATTTGATCTTCAATTACTTCCATAATCCAGATTTAGTTAAGTGCTCTACAACAGAGCTTTTACGTTCCTGATCATTCGCAGAAGCATCAACTGTTGAATTTTATTACTCTTTCATTTGATAAAGTAGTAAATTTCAGATGTGACCAAAATTGAGCTTTATATATTTCTAATGAATTTTCCAAATCTTTATCAGCGCATCCTGCTATTTTTTAGTTGCTTCAGATATTACCAAAACAAAGTAATCATTCAAAGTATCAAGTAACATTGAATTGAATTTCTTTTGATTCAAATTAATTAATAAATAACATATTGATATGCATGTGCATATACATCGTTTAATGAATATGTACATTCAGATCTTTCAGCATTCATCGTCATGTAGCTAATCTTACTTTTTCTATTCCTCATTTAGAGTTTGGAGCTGTAAATCTTACTTTAATCAATTTTATCTTCATGCTAGTGCGATAAAGATCTTTAACTTAAAGCAAAAAGCAATTTTAGAATTTTAACAAACTTGAAATTGGCTTGAACTTAAGCTTGTTTTTGTCACACTCTGCACACACTTAAGGGCGGATTGAGAAAACCTTAACGGGGTAAGAACTGATAAATTATCAGTTTCCCGCAAATGCATGTATACATTTGTATAATAAAAAGAAATCGGTTTGACGATGCATAAAAAGAACACATAAGGTAGGATAGAAATACTTATAAAACAAAGTTTACTCTAACCTTCATAAACATCTGCTTGTTTTTTATTGAGATTGCAAGCACTGCATTTCCATTTAAAATGTGTGATTTTGAGGGAATTTTTTTTAAATATTAGGAATATATATATACACACACACACATATATATATATATATATATATATATATATATATATATATTTGGAATCGTTTGAACTTGATAGAAAGCTTTCATGCAGTGAACGTGACTATAGCATGTAATTTGCAGCAATAATAATTTCATTTGTATGTCATAACAAAATAATTTGTTGCAATATAGCAACAAATATTTTCTACTGTCTTATTGCTGAAAAAATTATTGCAAGTATTTGCGCATTCGAAAAGCTACCTTAAACCTGAGCGTAGTGAGAAGTTCACAGGCATAATTTTTAAATTGCGTGGATAAGCCACACTCCAAGCTTTTAAATAAAATTTTTGGTTTGCAGATGAGGATTTGAGGCCCATTTACACGGCAAGTTTTCTCTTAGGACATCCCCTTATTTAAGGGAAAACTTACCGTGTAAACGCAAATTAGCTCGAGATAATTGCTCCTAAGAGAAAATTTACGAACTCTGAAAATGTTGGTAAGTGTTGCGGTTTAGAAAGTAAGTCATAAGGGAAAACTTAGTGTGTAAACGGAAATTGAAAATCCCTTATGAGTTTTTGTATATTATTAAGAAATCTGATTCGTTGGACGGCTACTTCATCTAGAAATTAACCAATGGCTTTTTCGCCATAGTTGCCCATTCACTGAAAAAAGCGGCATTACATCATTAATAATAATCTTATGGCGCGCGAGTACGAGTGGAATAAACAAGACATCAGGCGCTTAGTATCACAAGTAAAAAAATTATTGAAAAACTCATCAACTTGATGATTAACATTAATTTTAATTCTATTTTTACAAGCTTCAAATCTATTGTATTAACTCCTATAAAACCAATAAAATATGCTTGTTAACTTAATAATGATAGTATGTACTATGTTATCTCGATATTTTATGCACTTCTAACAGATGATTTACAAGTCAGTTTTTAGAAGCAGATGTTAAAAAAAAGAACTATGTAAGAAATCACTATATGAAGGAACGCAAACGAGAAAAAACTAATAAGAGTGGTTCATCAATTAACGAGAATTACAAATCTAAGTGGGAATACATGGAACTTCTCAAATTTATTGAAATAGCAATAGCTGAAGATTCGGATGGAATTAATACAATGGTTAGAAAAGGAATCTTACAATACACATGCATACATTCAAAAAATATTTCTTCTGAATGCATACATGTAAATTTACACTGTATGTATACATATGTGTGTATACTATATTAATATGTATTTACATAATGAAAGTTTATTAAAAAAAGATTGCAAAATTATTTATTCCCTTGCCAATCAACAAGTCCATAAGAATTAAAATATTCACATAGATGGTGTAGACCTGCGTCTTAGACTTGTATGGACATCATCTTCAATCTCAATATTTGTAAGGTATCCGGAATCCTTCCTTAACATTTGCTGCTTTTTCAGGCGAAATTAACATTGTTTTGTGTAACACTCTAAATATTGACGCTAACAAATCAAATGCATTCTCTACTACCCGACGCGCTCTTTAAAGTCCATAGTCAAAAATACGTTGATTATCTGTTAATTATCTTCTGGGGTAGGCTTTCAACATATAATCAGCCAGTCCGAAGGCATCATCCTCAACTAAAAAGAATGGAATTGGATTAACAGTTCCTTTAATATGCTGAGATTTTGGAATGTTTAAATTACCATTTTACAACACTTTATAAAATCGCGAAACTTGAAATATACCACCATCACTCCATCTTCCTGCTTTCTATAAACTTCAAATGGCTGTCCAACGTTTGTAGTTAAAATATGTTGATCCAGTTACCGTCGGCTGAGAAATCGCAACATGCTTTTCATCTATAAGTTAATTCCATGAAATATGTCACATGAATCTACTGCACTCTTCCTTTTGCGATTCCTTGATAGTGCCTATTCCCACTTTGATCATAATGTGAATTTTTTTAGCCTTATCTTAACCTTCATAAAGGCTTTTCATAAAGTTCCCATTGCCTCTTACTGTAAAATCCTGGAATCGCATACATAGAAATTCAACTTTTTCAGGGGAAATTGAATTTTCAAAATGTGATTTGGGTTTTGACATTTTCCAAATAATATTACGTAGGATTTATCTGCGAAAATATCCAAGTATTATCTTTCAGATGAAAAAAGTTTTTTAAAATTTAAATATAATAATTATTGTATTAAAATAAAGTGTAGATCCGTGTATAAAATTCAAATACTTCATAATTAATTTCAATGTATTGACAAGAGTTGCAATGCAATAAGTCAATGTATCATGGAACTTGTTTTGATAAACTCTATTTTATTATGTATACTAAGTAGAAACCAAAATTATGTGGGTAAGTTACGTGGAATTAACCTATAGCTCCCAGACAATAAGGAAATTGCCATCGCATTTCAAATTCCTTAGCAATTTTAAGCCATAACATAACTGCATTATCTTTGAATACTCCAGAAGATCTGATTTCAGAAGAAACGACCCCAGCAAAGAACAAAAGAAACAGTGATAATGAGCTCACTGTGACATGTAAAGATATTGTGGCAGTGAAAAGGAGTATGTGACATCTTCATCATCAGTTGCTACTCCATAGGATGAATTTTACTACTTTGGTAAATTGGCTGAAAATCAACTAAGAAATTTGCCTAAGCATAAGGCACAACAAAGAATGACAGAAATGTCATGCACTCTTTTTAAGACTGTACAAACAACACGTCAGCCACTGTTTCCCACAATTCCAAGCCAAGGAGATGCATTTTATTTAAATAACTGGCCTTTTTTTTGCTTGAGAAAAATATATAGATTATTACCTGTATAACATTTTTAAGGCTTCCACATATGGCTTTTGTAGATTTTGAAATTATTCTGCTTACTATGCTTTTGCTCATTCTGAAGTAAAAGTTGCCCTAAACAAATAAGCTAATAAATACTAAATATGAACCTGTAGCAAAAAATCGTAGAGAAACGATCACTCTTTCCTCTAATGTAATAGATTGTCCCATTAGAGTTTTGCTCAACAGAAATTCTACTTCCAAATTTTGAATAAGCAATTATAACGCTGTTGTATCAATTCGTAGAAAGTTTCTGAAGCCTTCGTTATCACTTATTAGCAAATCTGGCAGCAACCTCTGGAAGTGGCCGTACTCATTTCGATTCCATAGCCAATCTCTGGTCCAAACTGTTTGTTTGCGGCTAGAAATTTGTTTCAAATGTCGCATTAACATGCACAAAATCCTAATATTAGAACATCAGTCATGATCCAAACGCACACTTGTAGTGTATTATGAATGCAATACAATTGACGTAGTAAACACGAAACTGGTTTAAGGGAAAACTTACCGTGTAGACGCAACTACTTTTTAGGTAATCTCATAATTGCTTTATAAATAAAGAAGGGTATTAACTCTTTTCTGAAGCAAAATTTCCTCCCCAGAATTAATAGCACGGTAGAAAAAAGCGTAAAAACCAATTAACATAATGTATTTTTAGTAATATCACAGAGTGACACAAAAACCGATCAACAATCACAAAAAGAATTATATTATTACCATATGAAACGAAAACGTGCACAAACAGAAAGTTCAAATTCAAACAAATCCAAGTGGCCACCCTTCGAGCTGATATACGTTTCTGAAAATGTTCAGCCATTTTCGATCGCCAAAATGCTTCTGGGTTCAACGCAACACTACAAATTCTAAAATTTCGCGAATGTAGACATTTGTTGATTTTGACTCCTTTCTCCATGAAAACAAGCGGTGTTTTCAGAGAGGCGCAAATTCCGTCCCATACTATTATCGATTGTGATTTCTGAAGGTGATCACAATTTTCTCTCACCTTGTACTATAAAGGTTCTACAACAAATTAGTATGCAATGTGATACAGAGTAAAACAGTCTTTACAAAGTGGAACAGGAAATTTTTTACAGAATTTTAGAGGCTTCCTTTTGCAGAATATTAATTAAAATCTTCTTTACGTTGACCGTGTGGTCATGAAATGCTCCATCCTATCATACCGCATGCATTGGCTGGAAGAACAACTAACAAAATTCATGACATGTTTGCCGCATTTTTATGCAGAAACAAAGCATTGGAAACACATATATCCAGGAAGCATGTAGTCAATGAAAAATACCAGTTCTTAGAGGATATTGAAATTTTGTAATAGACAAAGTTGTAGATCAAATCCACCCCAGCCATGCAATTGTTGTATACTCCTACCATTCCGAGCATTCGACCATGGTGCAAGCCATAAAATGTTGACTCCCCGATTTACTGTTGTGACTAAAGCATCAAATAAATGATTTGTACACCCAAATACTGATCAGTTGTCATAACATATTATAATCAGAATCTCATTAGTTAAATCAAACTGCAGGGAGCTGTGGCCTTCACTCTTGTCTTCATTTCGTTTTCAGAAGGAAAACACAACCACCTCCCTCATGATGTAAATAACCAATTATCATTGGCTAGCCAAAGACCCAAAAGCACAATTTTTAGTCCAAATCGCCATTTACAAAAATAAAATATATTGAATCAAAAATGAAAGAAAAATGCACCTTTTCTAGATTCGGTCTATCCGTTCTATAAAGATTCCTAGGCGGATACTTTATTATGTTAAGTGATTTCTAATTTAGTGTTGATTAACATGGAGAGTGAATTTTATATTCCTACCACTTTTCATCTATATGTGCCCAATTTGTATTCATTTAAGAAAAATGTATGAAAATTCCCCTGAAATGTTATGAAGAACTCATTTACTAATTTTTGTATTGATTTATGGAATGAATTACCACCTCAATTTAAAGAAAAATAAATTAAAGACTTAAATGTAAAAATTTGAAACCAAGAAAAATCAACTATTTAAATTATCAAAAAACTCAATCAATTCCAACAGCCAAGCTTAGTCATTGAAGCAGAAAAAACTATTTTTTAAATCTTAATAAGTGTTTAACACTTTATTTGTATAGTGATTTGATATACAGAGGATTTTAAAAATTAAATATCATTAAAAAATGAGACATTGTAACACACTCAGAGATCAGACATTTGACTATATGCAAATAAAAACAATTTATAAATGTAAATGATAGTTTGTCGCATATCACTAGATTTTTATCCTGCCCTAAAAATAGAGTTTCGTCAACGGTTATACATAAAGAATTGGAAATAGCAAAATTTGTGTGTTTCTATTAATTCTAAACTGTATTTAACAGTCTAATGTTGCTAATGTTGTGCGTTACACTAATATTTCATTAATTTCAGTTAAAAAATCAGAACATTAATATATAAAAATTTTACATTTTGAATGGATAACTTAGTCCAACTTCGTTGTCAACTATGAATTCATTGCAAAATTAAATTTTACATCAATATCAATGTTTGATAGTAGCAAAGTAATTCTTGCGGAAGTACATTAATAGATTTTTAGAAGACCAAGCAAAAAGCTGTTTCACACCAAATTTATGAGACATAAACTATATTGTTTAATGAAAAAACAAAAGTTCAGCACAAAGAATATGCATGAACGTCGCCAATTTTACAAAGAATATCAACACTGGTCAGAAGTGCAATAGAAGTAAGTAAAGTTTTCTGAATAAACCACAGGAGGAACTCAATATATACCCAACCTAATGTCATGAGGCTAGAGTTCAATAGAAGTCTTATCTACGATTATGATGATCTCAGTCCAGACAACAGAAAACTCGTCTCCTATCGCATTAGAACGTTATTATCCGCAGCCCACTATGGCTGGGACAGCCCAAGGAAACAGTCAGAAATCTCGATCTCCTCGAACTTGGAATTGGCGGAATACCACAAGCACCTAGGCGTTTCAATAACTATCGCGCCGGACGAAGGCGATGGAGAAATCAGCGAAGTTTCGCCCTGAATCAGCCCTCGGTCACACAGAATAACTAGCACTCTGTTGCATAATATGTGGGAGCGGAAAGACAACTTATTTCAGATATTATTTGGCTCCCATTCTACGATAGACCTCGAAGAAACGGTAAATTTAATTATTTAATTATATCTCATGTATCTAGTACTTTGTCTACACTTCATATACCTGAAATTACGCATAGTTTTGTTTACCAACTGTATAATGATGCCGGTTAAGAAGTATTGTACAAGTGATCTAAAATCAGCCTACTACCACATCAATGTTCAACCTCAAGACAGGTATAAGACTACATTTATGGACCATAGACGTCGTACGTTTTTCTTTAACAGAGCCCCAATGGGCCTTTCTTATTCGGCCGCGCCATGTCAGTTCCTCGCTAACAGCTTACCTAATCCAATCAAACAACACGTATCATTAGCCTGGGCACATGCCGACAATCTTTTGCTCGCTTTCCACATATCCAAATTACCAATAATAGAACAATGGAACCACACTATAAATCAGTTAGGTATTCGATCTATTCAGTTAACCACATCCGCAGGTCTATCTACAGAGTCACAATTTCTAGGCTTCAATTTATCCACGTCTCAACGATCAATTAAGGCTACATCAGAGCGTTAAAATCTTATACATTTTCTTGCCGAAATACCACTGCAGTCCTTATCTCTTAAGCAGCGTCAACGCATCCTTGGACACTTCACATTTGTCTGGACTCTAATCTCTACATTAAATGTTCTCCGGCCTTTGTACAATATTGACGATCCTCGCTTTCATATCGCACAACAAATAACCACTTTTCTTATACGTGAATCCTATTTTGTCATCCCATGGTCTTCCTCTCACTTTTCTACAAATCCTGATATCTGGTACACGGATGCATCTCAATTTTCGTTAGGAATCATTACCCCGCAACAAACAGTTTTTTCTTTCGCGGCTCCTTCTAATTGTCACATCTTCCAAAAAGAAGCTCTTGTAATCGCTGTTGCCATTATTTATTCCGCACCCAGAGCAACTATAGTGTCTGACAACTGGCCCCTCGTACAAAGCTTAAGAAGTGGTAAACTCTACGGTCTCCCATATCTAGTATCTATCACGCTTACGCACTTGGTCAAAGCTAAACCTCTCTATTATTTGGATTTCCACAAAAGACAATCCCGCTGATCTTCTATCACGATGTTTCTCACTCACGAAGCCGCCAATCTCATTTCCGCAGCATTCATAGCTCATACTCCGTCCCTACAGCATATGTAAAAAACAAATTTTTGGTGCTTTTTTACTTTGTATTTTATGCCATGACTATAAATACTGCCATTTTGTAAATGAATTTAGTTTCGATTTTGTAATCATCCTGTGAAGAGAAAATAAAATCAAAAAGAATTAATTATGTTTTTTGTGGCGGTTAATGAATGGGTTAGGGTTAGGGTTAGTTATATATACGGATTCTCAACCATTATGGCAAGCAGCTACTAAATATTGGATAACTTCTAATGTTATACCACAAATCGCTCAAGCAACGAATGTATTACTTTGAATCAAAGAACCGAACGTTATTTCGAACAGAACTAAGCAGATGAACCCTCACGAGGTGCTAATTTTCATCGTTTGTAGTATTAGTGCTTATACTATTTTGTCTGCACTCCAAACGGCCTTTCAATTTACCAAATGTATACATAGTAGTGCAGAGGAAGATTAGTTACCCTTTTATTTTGTATGTTAAAGAGGAAAGAAAAAACAATCTCCTCATTGGAAACCTAAACTAAATAAATATCGATTAAATTCTTGGTGCCATTCACTAACCCCTAATAAGTATGTACATATATGTGGCCTCTCGTACATAACGCCTGCAAGCTATTGTATAGGATTTTTGTACTGCAGATAGCGGCTACATATAAATAGACGGAGTGAAATTGAACGAAACAATAAAGTAATTCATTCCGTTATATTTCCATCTTAGTTCAAAAACCGGAAATAAGAGTGTTTTTGCTTAAATCCAAATGTTAAACAAAAACAAGAAAACATTCCTATATTGTCGATTTCAATTATTGATTGAGTTTGCTTCACTGTGGAAAAATATTCTCGAAATAGCAGCTAGTAAATTCTACTGAGTTAACATTAGTTAACATTATGGTTATAGGCTATTTTAAGCGTATGAGAAATGATTGACAGGAAACATTAGACACCCGTGTACTAAATGTATACAAGTTTGAATAAGGATACTTAACTATTTAGTTTTTCTTGTCTTAATCAAATGGCTAAAAGCAAATAGACAAGCAACTGGGCAAACGCTTACATCATATTATAGTGGAAAACATCTAAAAGCCATTTTTTTTTCTAACTTGTAATTAAAATTTCACAATATTTAAAATGACAGGCAAGCAATCATTTTCTCATAGAATAATCAATAGAAATGCATACCCCAGTTGCTGAGGTAATGTCAATAAATCACTGAGAGCAAAATGTGGAATATTTTCGGTGATGGTAACATCGTTATTATCCAAGTACTCTAGAGAATTTCCAGGTGCATCCCTATAATCGCATGAAATTGGAATGTGAGTAGAAAATGATGATTTTGCCAAACGGAAAACTAAAACACATCTCAGAAAAACACTATAAACGTATTTATACCTTTTAATGATAAATAGTGATCTTTATCTCTAATTGGAAGACCTGCCATATCACATACCAACTAAAACATGGAAAATATAAATTAAACCAGAAATTGTTGAAAAATAAGATAATTTGATACATTGGATAATATAAAATCTTATAGCAAGCAAACTGAGTATTAAATTGCTTCAAAATGAATATTTGTTTTAGAAGATGACGTTACGAAGCGGAGCGGATTGCCCACTTTGATGGATTTTTGCGCATAATTCTTTTGTAAAACTTCCACTGCCTCAATTTTTGGTGACTTTTCATATTTTTTACTACTGAGTTGAACTACGTTGATTTCATTACGTTTCGTGTTGTGGTTTTTCTGCAACAATAGTTTTGTCAGAGGTCAATGTGACAGTATTTCATGTTATGATTTTAACGCCTGTCTGTGATCGTATTGGAGTTTGAAAAGCATTTCTATTGTTCTAATTTGCCTTGCCGTTCACATTTTGTGAGTATCTGAAATAAATTTTCCAATTTATATATATATTTTCTTTCAGTACCAATTTTTTAAAACAATAGAAGAATGAAAACAATGGAATACATAGAAAACAATATAAAATAAAAAATGTTTTCTATAACAAATTTTTATTAGTGCTGCTCAGTTCAATAATAAGATACTTAGAAACCTTTTCTTCCTTTTTGAATGATTTGTAGTGTTCAAATACACAATAGTTTATTCTAAGTGGATGCATCAAAGTTTATACTAAAACCTGAGAATCTAGTTGTAGGAGTCTCATTCCGTTATGGGGTACACCATGTCTCACCAACTATAGAATTTAACATTTGATGCCTTTGCAATCTGTGTGACAGTCAATAACAATCCAGAAAATGTCCTGAGGTTTAATAATGCGACAATGCTGATAAGTCTGAGAGATAATTGCATGCAATTATCTGATTCCCTAATAAGCACTTCTCTTGCAGTTTTAAAACAATTAGTAAAACTATCATTGATGTCAGGAAAGTAATTGTCGATGAGCAAAATAAATCTGACAATAATTGCATGCAATTGCTCCTATCTTATGTAAGAACTGAACTTTTTATGCAAGTTAGTGATCATCTGTAACTTGCCAACAACAAGCATGTGAGTGAATGAGTGCAAGCATGCCTCCACTTTTACAGAAACCTAAAAATAGCTATTGTTTAAATCCATTGTTCTATTGTAATTGTATTCTACCTTGACCTCTCTGAGCAAACAAACTTAAATCTTTCCTACTTCAGTAACAAGAAAACTCACTTTTGAGTGTATAGAAAATTTCCAAAAACACGATTTTTGAAAATTCCATCATGGAAAATCTGTTGTGGCCGTTATGTAGACGATATACAGGGTGTAACAAAAGTAACCAGACGCTTCATTTTACGAGAAATCTAACTTTATTCAGAAGAGTAGGAATAAAAAAACGAATCATTCATCGTAGAATATGCAGTGTAGCGAGTCTAAAACAACTTACTGAGGTTATAATGTCCAAAACGATGAATCATAAAAGAAGAAAGTATTCATAGCAATACATTTGTTAACCTAGTCCAAGAACAGATCGGCACATCTTGTTCACCAAATCTAATGGTATGGCACGAATTTCTTCGGTAATAGTAGATCGTTGATAGACTCTGTCTCAAAAAAGTAAGTCTTAAGTCTTGGTCTCAGTCTCGACGAGACTGAAAAGAAAGTCTCAGTCTCGTCTCAAATCGAGACTGTTGTTGGTATCGATTAAAATTATAATAAAACAATAATGTTTAATTGTAAAAAACAGAATGTATATTTTAATTTACTTGCACATGGTAAACTGCAAATATAAAGCCTAATTTTTAAAATGAATAATAATTTCTAGCTTGTTTAGTTTGACCAAAGCTTATGTAATCTTCAAGTCTCAAAAACAGTCTCGAGTCTCATTGTATCAATGAAAAAGTCTCATTTCTTGTCTGAAAAATAAATGTCTCGGACTCAGTCTCAAAGTCTCGGTCTCGTCTCGTATACCCTGGACTTTGACAGTCGAATAAATATAGCGTTAATAAACACAAATTTAATGCCTAAAATTATTGTTTTTATTGAAAATAAATATTATTTTAATTGCAAATGTAGAAGTTGAAGTATAGTAGTTTTTTTGTTAATAATGCCTACATTTGACAATCGCAATGAATTTGCTAAGATAATTAATACATGAATTGCAAAATATTGTTATGAATTAAAAGTTTATGTTATTTTATCTTGTGTGAATTTTGATATTTAAAAAATTAATGTCTTTTATCAGTTTTCAAACACTTTGACTTTCGAATTCGAACACTTTGATTTGGTTCTGTCTCACTTCCCCAAAACTCAATTCCCTGAAAACTGACGTCACAAATTATCAAATACTGTTGGAGACATGATTTCAGTGAAATGGGGAACTTTCACACAAAATTAAAAATGATCAGAGTGNCGATTAAAATTATAATAAAACAATAATGTTTAATTGTAAAAAACAGAATGTATATTTTAATTTACTTGCACATGGTAAACTGCAAATATAAAGCCTAATTTTTAAAATGAATAATAATTTCTAGCTTGTTTAGTTTGACCAAAGCTTATGTAATCTTCAAGTCTCAAAAACAGTCTCGAGTCTCATTGTATCAATGAAAAAGTCTCATTTCTTGTCTGAAAAATAAATGTCTCGGACTCAGTCTCAAAGTCTCGGTCTCGTCTCGTATACCCTGGACTTTGACAGTCGAATAAATATAGCGTTAATAAACACAAATTTAATGCCTAAAATTATTGTTTTTATTGAAAATAAATATTATTTTAATTGCAAATGTAGAAGTTGAAGTATAGTAGTTTTTTTGTTAATAATGCCTACATTTGACAATCGCAATGAATTTGCTAAGATAATTAATACATGAATTGCAAAATATTGTTATGAATTAAAAGTTTATGTTATTTTATCTTGTGTGAATTTTGATATTTAAAAAATTAATGTCTTTTATCAGTTTTCAAACACTTTGACTTTCGAATTCGAACACTTTGATTTGGTTCTGTCTCACTTCCCCAAAACTCAATTCCCTGAAAACTGACGTCACAAATTATCAAATACTGTTGGAGACATGATTTCAGTGAAATGGGGAACTTTCACACAAAATTAAAAATGATCAGAGTGTTACTATTGATGTGCAGAATAACTAGAAAACTGCATATAGTAGGCGACCAAAATGAAATAATTAAAATATAATGAGAAAATCTTAATATTAATGAAAAGAATTTCAACCTAAATTTGATTGGTCTGACGTCAGAGCACCAGATTAGTAATTCCCAAGCTATAACACTCTAGATTTATCAGCTTGCCAACAATATTTCTCCATTTGCTATGGAAACTTTAACTCTACAAGTATATGAAATGGAGGTTATTTTGTGCTCTGCATGATTTTCTATTTAACAATGCAGTTACATTACAGGTTTTAACTTGAACATAGCAAATGGCTTCATCACCATAACAAACCTGCTCTTTGCATTTTTTTGTTGGCCACACCAGGGAGAGAAAAAAGTTTGGCATTTGAAAAAAATTATGCCACAGGAGTGTCACTAGCTTCTGGCAAGTTCAATGAAGATGCTGGGTGGAATGACATAGTTCTAATTTACTAAAAATAAGAAGAATATAAAAATTAGAATGAATTAAGTGCTAAAATTTAAACATTTGTTAACTCTTTCATCCAAAATTAGAGAGCTGCCAAAAATTAATATTTTATTGTGAGGTTGATATTGACCTGCAAAACTCCATAGGTTTTGAAACCTACATTTTTTCATATAATAGATGGCTGTTACCAGTACTTATACCATGAATCTATGTTAAGCATAAACCTAAAAAGACATAAGTTTATGTTACATTAATATTAATGTGGCAACAATGAGAATGAGTTGGGCTCTCCTATGATACAACCACATTTGAGTGGATAATATGATATATAACTGGGGACCAGGAATCCTGCATAATTGTTAACATATATATATATATATATATATATATATATATGCATAGACTTGGTAAGATTCCAACCTACATTTTTCTATCTAATAGATGGCTGTGTTTACTTACATGTAGTATAAAGAGACTTGTTTTTTGTTACACTTTTTTCTGATTGGTTGAGAGGTGGGTCATATTTCATTACACTTTTTTCTGATTGGTGGAGAGAGGAAGTCCAGCCTGTTACACCTTTCTCTGATTGGTTGAGGGGGACCTTTGACCTCTGCTGGGCTGTGTATATTGACAGGGGTGTATCTCTGGTGTCATTGGAATGTTTTGTTGGAATTGTCTGTAGTCTATTTTTTAAAATGTAACCAATTTTTTTTATTCATATACCTTTTTGGAATTACATAATAAGTCAAAAATCCCATGAGAATAGAATTATTGCAATCTATTGTTCAAAATGTAACAATTTTTCTATTCATATTACATAAGTATTAAATACCATTGACATTCTATATACAAAGAATTTACACTGTTGGAATTACATTTTATGATTAATTTTCTTTGGTAACAATAGTAACTAACAATTATTTTCAAGCATTGAGAAGAGGACCTGTTTCACATACAACACATGTCAATTGCAAAATAAAAACTTTTTTAATAGATAATGTAGAATCACAGGGTGTGTCTAGCAGCTCAAGAAGTACAAAGGTTGCAGAGGGTTACCATCTCCAAGAGCATCCCATGCTCTAACAAAACAATTGAAGATTGGTAATTCACCAATTTTATTGTAGAAAAAAGTAATTCCAAGACAGTTAAAGTAGAGACCAATTCACATGGCATCTCGCCAAAGCCAAGCCAATTGAATCCATCCTTACAAATCCAAGGTGCTAATTGTGTGTCTCAAGTTGTAATTTCTAGCCCAATACAAATAATTTATCTCCAGGTTTATCTACTCAGCTCATGTAATAAGATAGTAAATAACATGTAGCTACCACATATTCATGTATGCCAACAGCATAGTATATTCAAGGTGTGTTTTAATTTGTGCATGTTCAATTGACAGATGTTGTAATTTTATTCCCTGTGCATATATGCAGCCCTAAGGCAACCACAAAATAGGCTCACATCCTTCAAGGAGTGAGTTATTGCCCCAGGCACAGAGGAGTTCTCCTACATTATTGCCAGATCTTACATATTCATTATTATAAAATTTGTACCAGAGCTAAAATGGTTAGTAAGATAAAATATAATAAGAAAGCAAATGCTATCCAGTGAGAATGAAATTTATTTGATGTTTGCTAACAATTTGAATCCCTATTTATACAATAGTAGGTAAATATTTACTGTTTTTACAAAAGTTAGTTTCCCTTGTAAATTAACTGAGCAATTACATGTAATACAAAAGCTCTGACTGGACAATTATTAGGTTTGAAACTTAGGTTCAAATTAATCACAAAATTAACAATTCATTATCAAAATAGCACCAAATGAATTTGAGAGTGCCTGTAGATTAAAGTAAAAACAAAAAGAGACCCTGTGTGACTCTACATGCCCCCAATGCACAGTTAAGGCTGAGGTAACAGTGGGATGTTAGGACCACACAATAACTTTTAGGCTTCCTTGATCATCTCTTTAGCCAATACATTGTCCCAGGATAAAACTTCTGTGTAACAGGGTCACCTAGTGACCTGCATTAGTGCCTCTCTTTGGGTGACAGTTTTGCTGTGTAATCAGAAGTACTTAAGCTCAGGTAACCTCAAACTGATTGGACAGTTCCAATGCAAGACATTCAAACTTTGAGTGAAGGTGTCAAAGAAATGCTCATATAGGCAGAGTCCCTTGAGAGCAATGAGGAGAGTCATTAAGGCCTCTGTATCTGAGGTATGTGCATCTTCTGCACTAATCTGAGTGTCAGGATAGAAGTGGAGAAAGACTTCTCTAAGAGTTCCCATACAGGTGGCATGGTCTACAAAAAGCAAGCAGTACTCATTTACTTGTTGCAGCGTCATTTTCTTGGGGTCAGTGATGCCAGCACTCAGCATAGTGATGATCTCAATAGGCTTAGTCACATTTTAATATCAGGTTATGGTCTCTGCCTTGTTGGGCCACATTACATCACCACCAGCTTGAAATAAGATGATGACATGAGGGTCAAGCAAGTTGATGGTGCAGTGAATTTTCTCCAACTGGGTAGAGATAGGCTGGCCCTTCTGGAAGATATCTTTGATAGTCAGCTTCCCATCTATGTAAACTCATTCAGGGTTATGTCCTGGTATTCTTCTTTTAAACATGGCAAGACAGATCTTTTCCACTTTGGTGAGTCAGTAAGTGATTTCAATTTTCTCCATGATTTTAGGGTGGTTCACCTTGCCAACATGGAAAAAGTAAACAACTAGCAGGTTGTCACAATCAATATTAACACATTCAAATTTCTTTATCTTTTCTTTATTGTTGAGGAACTGACAGAAGTGAGACAGATTAAAGTCCTCATCAAACATGGTATGCATGGTACTTTGCCTCTACAAAGGTGCCATGCTGGCTAACATTTTAGAATCATAGCAGATAATCATGTTGATTGGAGGTCTATGCTCTGCGTCAATAACAAAAGGAATCAGGTTGACTCAACAAGTTAAGTCTTTTGTATTAAATGTCCATCAAAGCTGATTCTTTGTTTCTTCCAAGATATTATCCCTCACAAAATCAACTGCTTTTTGCATAGCTATGAAATACGGATGCAAGATCTCATCTCCAACCTTAGACATTTTGGCCTTATGTTCCTCAGCTTTGCAGGACCTAATACTAGCTGAGTCACAGGAGGACAGACCAGGACTAGGAGGGGGTTTAAAGTCAACACAGGGCAAGGTTGTTAGACAAGTAGGCAAAAGTTACTTTTTGCTCCTTGGACTCACACACAGAGAGTTGTCTCCATGCATAGTGCTCTGAGGTCTGCTCCTCTTCAGAGAGTTGTCTCCAAGCATAGTCATGGGAGGTCCACTCCCAAGGAGAGAGTATGCTCCCTTCATAGTTGCAGCTGCTATGGGTGTCTTCTGCTGGGTGCTCTCATTTTCAGGAGGTGCCTTCATCAGATTGTCTGGGCATTGTTGATTGCTTTGTTTCATCCTGTGGATTGATTCTTCTTTGTACTCAGCATCTTGTTGGGGGGTTGGTTCTCAGTTTGTTTCATTGTTGCTAAATAGAAATAAGGTTAAGGTCCCATTCAGGGAATTTTCGTGATTATTATTTATTTTTATCCTTTTTGTATTAACGTCATTATGACATAAGAGTTGTTTCAAGCTCAGGTTTACAAAAGAAATTATGTCCCCTCAATGGTGCTAAACGTGTTGCTCAAATTGAATTTGATTTGTGAGGGAAATCAATAACATGAATAGCTAATGATTAACTGTGATTGTAAATTAAGACAGGTAGTTATTTATTGTTTTGAACGTGTATAAATTGAGAAACACTGTTGAGAAAGGTCAATAGATTTTATCTAGCTTCAATTACTGTTTACTTTTCTCTCCGTTACTTTTTAGTATTTTTTTTTTATTATGAAAGTAACTGCTTAAGTTTGGTGACAATTTGGGAGTGCTTTCTTAAGGCACAGGGCAACATGTAGCTCCTGGCAATCAACAGATCTTCCCAGCCCAAATTGTGGACTCATTATGTTATGGATACTGTTACGGCTAAGGAAATAATAAACATCTTGTTCAATATTCAACACGTACATGCACTTATATTTTATGACACTGTGATGATACCATGCTGTTGGCTAACACACATGTCTGGGAATTACAGATTATTATTTAGTGAGCTGAGAACTAACAATGAAAATGAGATGTTTATTTTGTGTATGAGATAGAAATTAATAAGTGAGACAAATAGGGTAGCACCATGCACTAAGTTGAGCACTAAACTGTTCCTGAAGACTTCACTTTGGCTGGAAGCCATGTGAGTTGGTCATCTTGGAGTTACCTAAAGTATTGATTACTTGGATGAATTACCAATGTTTATATTAGTATTGTTTTCTCTTTATCTGCTTTCCCCAGAATCAGGGCTGTTGTGTTTCTATGCTAAACCTTCTGCAGAGTCAAATAGTTTTCTAGTATAATTACAGCCCGTGATTCTACATGGCGACCATGACAGGACGCTGACGTGATAACAAAATATTCTTTGTTATCTCTTTTGATGGTTTGGATTTGGTTTTGGTTTAGCTTTGGTGCTTGCCAGCTGGGATAGTTGTTTCCCCTGATGGCAGTTGGATTTCAGTGCAAATCTACCAACTGATGTATACAGATCCTTCTTCTCTCCATTGGAAGGGCAATCACAATTTTTTAAGTGTTCTGCTTAGTTTATGTTTGTGTTTTACTTTTTACAATTCTGCTTTTTGTCTCAGTGCTTTATGTGTTGGATTTATTACCAATTGCCGCTGTATTCCCACATTTGGGTTGGATTCTGTGATTTTCAATGGCTGGCGTGTTTCTTTTTGGTTTGGAAAGTGCCCCCAACTGTCAGTTAGCATAGTTCTTATTTCTTGTTATTTGCTTTATAATTAATGGATTCAAATCGTACAGTTACTTGTTCTCCTACCTTTGGGACTCCTCTGGAACAGAGTGTCCCCTGTGTAAGTGTTGGCAACCAGGACGTTGCCCCTTGCACCGTTGGATCGTTGTTAAATTTCTGTCCTTTGATTTCTCCCACTCAAATGACTCAAATGCAAGATCATCTTGCGTCAACCAGTCCCTATCCACGTGAGGGTACTAGCAGCCCCGACATCCAGCGACGGCTTCACAGAGTCTTGAATACGCAAAATGTTCCTCCCATTCCATTTCGTCCCGATAATCATGGTGACAATGTGATGAACTCTTTGCCCCGTTTTGATACTCAACAGATGGAAATTGAGCACCTGAAAGATGCATTATCACAGCAAGTAGCTATGAGAATGGATAGTGAGCGTGAGGTTGAGTCTCTTCAAGCCGAATTGAATACTCAACATGTTGCATACCAGAAGATGGAAATGCGAATGCTAGAATCCGCTGTCACATTGGAATTACAAATTCACAAGTTAAAAACTCAGATGGCTAAGTCGGAAGAAGCTAACCAAATTTCCAGTTGATGAATTTGTTACTCATGCTACATTAAATGAAGCTTTAGGGGATTTGGCTGAAAAGATCACTGATCAATTCGCCCAGATGATTCGATCTGGAGAAGGTAGAAATTCAACCCCTGCTTGCCTGAGTGCACCCATGCCTTCACCATGCGATGAAAGTAAGGTAACGATTCCACCCACTTCAGTGTCATCTTGCATCACCTCATTTGTGTCGTCTAATCTTGCATTTACTCAAGCTACTCAAGCATCTATTGCTACTGTTGTTACCCCTTCGAGAGAATTCATCACCCCCATCCACATGCAGCCTCCTTGTGTCTCCACAGTAACTACCGCAAAAGAACATATTACTGATACAATGAGTCCAGCAAATGGCACCACCTCAGATAAGCGACCCTGATTTCGTAGTTCAATTCTTCCTGTTGAGACTCCTGGACAATAACCTAGAAATGACCAACATTCAGTCTTACCTAAATTCACTGGACAAATTGATGCAGTTTCACAATCTTTTGAGGAGTGGTTTTTTCTGTTCATGCTCCACATGAGACAGTATAAAACATCTCAAGAAGATGCTGTATCACAATTCCCGTTATATTTAAGTGGGCTAGCATACAATCAATACATGATGTTGGATAGGAATATCAATACTGATTATCAACTGTTAGTTGGATTTTTTGAGGATCACTACAAAGCCCCTCACATAAAACACCAATACAAGACTCTGCTCTGTGATATGTCTTTTAAGAGAGGGGATGATATTCCTAATTATATTACGCAGGTTGAGAGACTTTTCCGATTAAGTAGCTTGTCTCCTGAATACTCTTGGCATGATTTATTCTCCTATAGTTGCAGAGGTTTTCCCCCTTCAATTTGTAGTCGCCTGGAGATGAAATGCTACCCAGAAGAGAGTTTGCACGAGATTATATGAAAGGCAATTAGTGTTGTTTACATGATTCATAACTCTACTAGAATTGATAAAGATCTTTATGAACTATCTGGAATAACCGTAAGACATGAACCCAAGAAAACAGTCTTGAAGAAAGACTTCGACATGGCGTCAGTGAGGTGTTTTCGATGCAGTGAAAAAGGACATTTTAAATCTAATTGCAAGGCAAAGATCCAAATTGTTGCTGAAGGTGAAGGCTTCTTGGTGGATGATCAAAGAATTCACAATCTCTGAGCTGATCCATTTTGATTTACAAATTGATTATTGGGCGCAGATATACAGAATTATGATAGACCACAGCATAGCAATAGACCTGTTCCAACAAGTGAAAACAGTAGAAATGCTACAGGGAAACGAAGGTCTAGAAAAAGCCATGACATTATTTATTAAGTGCAGTATGACGCAACGCCAGGAACACCTAAAGGAAATTCAAAGCATATGGGCCAACATGAAATTACAGAAGAAAATAGACGAATCTTGGCCGGAAATCAAAATAGAGGCACCAGCACGTAAATACCACAAGACAGTGGAAACGGTATTGGCTGAGATTAATCGAGCATACGAGCTCAACACAAAGAAAGATTTCCGTAAATTCATATTGGAGGAAAAGAACGCGCCAGAGATCAGATACAGGAACTACCTAGTGTTAAGATCCCTATGGTAAGCCACGAGACCCATCCCCATCTAAATGATACAGAGAAAAGATCACTCATTTCGATCATTGATGCATCAGGAAATTCAATTTCATTGAAAGGGAAATTACGAAATGCCGCGTTAAAGATACGCGCTGAACAGTTTGAAGTAGACCTCATTGTCATCGATACAGCCAATCATCAACTTCCCTATGATTTGATTCTGGGTAATGACTTCCTTGAGAGGAATGCATGTGTGATTGATTATAAAAATAACACGATATCCATAAAAGATCAAGATGCCACACAGTTAGCTACGATTCCCAAATGGGAAGTTGTGTTTAATTTATCTGATTCTGTCCACTTAGAAGCAAAGCACTGGACCTGAATAGCTGTGTTCTCAGATTCAGAGACGAATGGAGATGTAATGATAGTAGGACAAAGAGGCAAATATGTTAAAGGCATCTCTTTTTCACCTGATCTCTGCAAGGTAATTTCAGGAAAAACCTATGTCACTATTCTTAATGGGTCAATGCATCCAGTACAATTTAAAGAATCTGATCTACAAATCATCGGAGTGCCAGTTAGGGTCGAGAGTGTCGAGACCTCCTGTTTGTCCATATGTACCACCATCCATGATCTAGAAGAACTACCTAGTGTTAAGATCCCTATGGTAAGCCACGAGACCCATCCCCATCTAAATGATACAGAGAAAAGATCACTCATTTCAATACTTCAGAGCAAAAGTGAAGTTTTTAATTATGGTACAATCAGCATGGGGCAAGCAATCTGCGAAGAACATGCGATTGAGGTGAAGCAGGATAAGCTGATTCGATTACCTGTTTGCCAGGTTCTGGAAAATCTCAAATCAGAGTACGAGAAAATTCTAAAAGATCTAATCGAGAG
Source organism: Hofstenia miamia (assembly GCA_900660155.1). Classification (NCBI taxonomy): domain Eukaryota; kingdom Metazoa; phylum Xenacoelomorpha; order Acoela; family Hofsteniidae; genus Hofstenia; species Hofstenia miamia. The sequence goes on along the minus strand of CABFPE010001322.1, from coordinate 5,402 downwards.
TGGAATAATTCAGGGAAGCAACAGTCCTTATGCTGCCCCCACAGTGTTTATTCGACAAGGATGAAAATACAGGCTATGTTTGATTTTCGGAAATTAAACGATATCACAATCAAAGACGCTTACCCATTGCCTCAAATCAAGGACCTGTTATATGATGCCAGTAAATATAAGTTTTTCTCCTGCCTCGATCTCTGTAAAGCTTACTGGCAGGTGCCGATGCGTCCGTCCAACATTCAAAAGACTGCATTCATTACACCATATGGCCTATATGAATGGAAATATATGGCTTTCGGGTTATGTAATGCCCCTGCAACTTTCCAGCGCTATGTAACCAAAGTCCTAACCAACAAGTCCAACATTCTCAAACCCGGTATTTCGGGATATATTGATGACATTCTTGTAGCGATTGAGACTTTTGACGAACATCTTGAGAAATTGAACCAGACTTTGGAACTGTTGCAGAAAGCCGGACTTAAGGTGAATGGAAATAAATGCTCTCTGGCACAACTTAAAGTTACGTTTCTTGGCAGAGTGATAGAACATGGAAGAATCTCAATCAAAACCAATGCTAAGCAATTTCTAGAGAAGATTGAGACACCCAGGAGCAGAAAAGATGTGCAGAGGTTAATGGGATTTCTAAAGTACTACGGAATGTTTATCCCTGATTTGGCCAAGAAACCAAAGTTCATAACTCAACTACTTAAGAAGTCTCACGATTTCAAGTGGACCTGGACTGAACAGGAAGCTTTAGAAGGAATCAAAACCGAGTTACAAAAAATACCATCGCTAAATACTCTGGACTACAACAAGGATTTTATCGTGGACTGTGATGCAAGCGCTGTAGCCATCAGTGGCGTGTTAAGCCAGGAGATAAACGGAATTAAAAGTCAGGTTCAATATTTTAGTAGAAAGCTACGAGCTGCTGAGAAGAACTACTGTGCGACCAAATGTGAGATGTTGGCATTAGTGGAGTCGCTCAAGAAGTTCCGATATTTTATCTTAGGTCAAAAGTTCATTGTGCACACGGATAATAGTGCACTAGCTTGGCTGAAGAAATTTTCAGGAGATAAGTCCAACATAGTAGCCAGATGGATAGAATACCTTAATGATTTTTCCTTCTTGATAAAACATCACCCTGGATGCTTGCACTTGAACGCTGACTACTGGACAGCGTTGCCAAGCTACGAAAGGGATTTAAAAAAGCCAGCCAGAGAGAAGATCCAATTCGCGTTTATACCACACACCAAATATGAATTAATTCCAGAAATAAATGCCGATCGAAACTGTAAAGAAATTCTACCAATCTTAATCCGCAAGGAAATATCTGAAGAAGAGATTATTAAGCATCAACAAAACGATCTCACACTCTCCGATATTATGAGAAGGATGAAGGACCCCTTCCACCCTCTTTCACCAACTGCTACCAGATATTACAATTGTTATAACTGGAAAGTGACGGAGAAAGGACTACTATATGCAAAGAGTCGAAATAATCGCCTTGCTATTCCAGAATATTTCAAAAGAGATCTTGTAAGGAGGGTTCATGAGAGGGGCCATTTAGGAATTATACAAACCGAAAAGACATTTAACTCTCATTATGTTACCATCGGTATTCGATCAATAGTTCAGGACATAATAGACAAATGTGGAAAGTGTTTACTAAATAACTCCTCTCATTTCCCGGAACAGAGGGCTGAATTGGAATGTCGCGTGGCCACCAGTCCCAATGAGATCGTACATATGGACTTGGAGCAATTATCTCGTGACAGCGAGGGATTTCAACATCTTTTAGTACTTGTAGATCACTTTACCAAATATGCTAGGATAATTCCCATGGACAGTACACATGCTGAGAATGTAGCTGATAAATTAGTGAAGGAATGGATTTTAAAATACGGTCCTATGTCTCGGCTGATTTCAGATCATGGCCCACAATTTGAAAGTAATTTGATGAAAGCACTCATGTCTGAATTAGAAATATTACTTGACTTCACCACCGCATATCACCCTCAAGCCAATGGCTTAGTGGAACGCCTAAACTGAACTTTAATAAAACTATTTCGAGTGGCATTATTGCGAGCAGCAGGGAAGGATTGGCGTCGGGTGATAGAATGTATCAAATTTTTTTATAATACCTCAGTCCATTCTACAACTGGGGTCAGTCTGTTTAAAGCCATGTTCGGCCGCAAAGCATTAACCTCGTTATTGATGATGTATCCACACTATTCAGAAATTACCTTAGATAAATATGTTGATCAGTTATTACGTGATATGCAGCAGATTCACGTAACTATTTGTCACAACACTAACCAATCTTGTATACGACAAAAAAGAACATTTAACAAAAAACTGTATGGTGAATCACATAAACGAGGAGATAAAGTATTTGCATATCTACCTTGTATTATAACTGATCACAATCAGGTGCGAAAATTAGCCAATAACTGGCAGGGTCCATTCACTGTAGAGAAAGTGCTCGACCACAATACATACACACTCAATAACGGAAAAACCGTACACTTTCAGAGATTAAAACAATCAATTAAAGATATTGATAACGTCATCATTGATGATAATAACGAATTTACATTAGTCGATAATGGTATTGATGAATTTGCAACTTATGATAATTTAACTGCGTTTGCCGAGGAAGACTTCTATGATACTGATTTTGAACATGATATAGTAGATAATGTTGGCTCATGCGTTTTGCCTTCAAGGCGAGCCAGAGAGAACCCAACTTTCAATCCCAACATTTGGGATCTTAACCTCATAGATATGTTTAGGAATGATGCTGATAGGGAAGAACAAATGAGAGTCGCCAGCTCCTCTGTCCCGTCGAAGAGTGAGAAGGAGAATGGAGGTTAGCAGACATGATGTCACATCCTCATCAAGGCGTAGGAGACCTGGATCTTCGCTTGATGAGGCACGCGAAAACAAATGAGGACGACATGAAGGTGCTGAGGAGAGTCCTATACTGTGCGGGCAACAAGTAGCTCCACACTTAGGAGAGGAGACAGCATCAACACCATCCTCATCTTGCTACTCTGTGGGGGGACACGTACTTCCATGCGTGTGAGCAGAGCTGGCAACACAAACCTCAAAAACTCTAGATAAGCAACATTTACATACCCTTTTAGTGTTTTACAAAATGTAAATACCTCCCCAATGAGTGATTCAATAGCCCCCTCTACCTCTAATAGTTCCGTTACTTCAACAGTCCGCTCTAGGAAGGCAGAAGAGTGCAAGAAAAGGATGTCCAAAGTTGGTGCGGACACATTGCACCCCTATTTCATAGCTCCACGTCGAGCAGTGCATTACATTCACGATGATATTTCAGAGGCTACCCAGAACCAATTACGATGGACATACAACACCAAAAAGTTAACGATTTGTGATGTCTTTAATAGAGGAACCACAATTAGTGAGCAATTGAGGAAGATCCACGAAACCGTACAGACTACTGATCCCTGAGTGTTAATTCTTTTTCAATCTGCTGGAGACCTCATGTGGATCAATAACGTAGAAATGACCACAAGATATTACAATGTAACGAAACGGATTGAAATAATCACAATGCTTCGCGCCGATGTTTCCGATCCCAATGAGATGACATTAAGTCAGGTACAAGAGTTCTGCTCATTATTCATGGATCATGCAACCCATATGGGGTCATTGTGAGATGTGTTCAAACATTTTTATCCCGACACCCAGATTCGACCTGAGGATGCCCATACATCCGACACAGACGCCTTGATGACATTAATGATTGCTATGAAAGGATTCTGCCTCTACAAAAGATTTCATGACACCTTTACTTGTCATTTAAACAACTTAAGAAAGAATTGTCCCATCAGCAACCAGTTGCCTACAATCCACTATTTCAAGCTAAAAGACGAAGTTGTAACCCAGAGACAGGTTTTAATGCAATTCTCACGCAAGCCGTAGTATGCTGAATTAGAACAATGGGAGGGTGAATTAGCAATGGAAATGGTGATGGCCACTCAACATATAGTTTCAGGTCCTACTC
>CABFPE010001321.1:23153-46708 GCA_900660155.1 Hofstenia miamia | reverse complement strand
ACATCGTGTGGACCGATATGTGGGAACAAAAGTATCGCTACTATGACGTAATGAAACGAGTGGAGATTGTTACCATGATGCGCATCTGGAAAAATGATCCCACCAAGATATCAGAACAAGAGGTATTGGATAACATCAGCTTCTTTTATAGAGATGTAGCGAACACCTGTAGTCTACGAAAAGTTTTTACCTTCTTCTACCTGAACACACAAATGAGAGCAGATTTAGCCCATACATGCAAAGCTGATGCACAAATGACACTCTTAATAGCAATGAAAGGCATTCGCTTATATGAAAAATACTATGAAATCTTTTCACGAAAAATGAATGAACTACATGAGATGACACCTATAGCAGAGAACATCAGAGAGACGTGATTCTTAAAATATGCGAACACAGTCACCACCGAATGCAAAGCAGTACTAAAGATGTCTAAACAATCCGAGTACGCAGCGATTACATGGGAAGACCCTGCGGCGGAGTCATTAATCAGAAAAGCAGATACTCTTGTACATGGGGAGCGGCCAGTGCTGTCCATAATGCAAGCTGAGGAGGGCGTGTAGCATCATCACAAAAGAATAGCTGCAACAAATGAAGGATTAACGTCNNNNTATATATATATATATATATATATATAAGCATCGACTGACTTAGTGTTAGCGCATTAACATAATATAATACAAGTAACATCTATAGATCGAGGCAGGGAATTATGTAAATGAAACTGCATAGCATAGCTAATGAATAAGTAATACCATTTATCAGCTGGGAGATAAAATAACTAAGCTTTGAGCACACGAGTAATGAATTAAACAATTGTAATATAAAAGAGTTTAGCTTAAGCATAATTTGGTTATGACCAGTGCGATGTCTAACAGCAATTGAACTAAAGTAAATTGTATAGCACGAGAACAAACGCCTTCATAAAAAGATCAGGGAAGAACCAAACTTGAATCACAAGGCAGAAGCTCTTGTCATCCTTCAGATTCATCCCGGCTCTTCTTTGATACAAAAATCAATTTAGTCTGACATAGTAATATCCGTGAATAATCGAAAGCAAAACAAATTTAGACTAAACCAAAAAACTTTATTACCAATGTGTACACTTGTGGTCCTAGGTTTAACATTTAAGTAAATAATAGTAAACAAACATTAATTAATAATAAATCAAAATTGTGATAGCAGAACTACCGTGGCAGCAATAATTTGAATTTCAATTCTTGAGGTCATTTGATTTCTTTATGAGAGTTTTCGCCCAAAAGTTTTTAATGGCTAATGATTTCCAGGAACAATGCTACACGGCCTTCCAAGACATTATTAAAATTTTGGCGAAAGTTTTGGCATCTATATGAAGTTGAACAGGTGAGAACAGAATAGAATGAATAAAGTGTTAAGAGTTTATTTTAGAGGTCTGTGTAGACTTCCGTAGGGTATGGTAGGTTGAACGCATTGTCGACGATTTGCTGGATTCTGGTATCCTACCAAGTTGTAAGTTAGCTCAGCAAAAGTTTTGATTTCCATTGTGGGTGGCTTTTTGTATTTTATATATTTTACATCATTGATGTTTTTAGGCATTTCTATAGACTATCACGGGTTATTGATTCTTCTTTGTAAAAAATCGTAATAGTTTTTATATAACTTTTGGCCTTTAAGGGCGATCATTAACGTCATCTTGGCGTCTGAATCAGATGTGTGAGCTTCTGTAGTTTCGATTTTGGAATCGGGAAAGAAGAATTTGAAGACATCTGTAAGTGAATTGTGATAATTAGTGTTTCTGTGTAAGAAGTTAATGTTTTTTTGAATCAATTCTTCCGTCATTTTGACCGGATCATTTGTTTCTGCTTATATCTTGGTGACAATTTCTATGCATTTCATTACATTGTAATATTTAAAACTTTCCCTCCAGAGATTGATCCAAATGACATCATTAGCTCTAGTAAATAAGGTAATAATTATATATTTTGTATTTTTTGTTGGCTATCTTTTCCTTGAAATGAGCTATTTGCTTTACAATGGGTTCACCCTTTTTATAAATTGTTTCTGTCGGGTTTTTGCTGTTGATGAGCAGACAATTTTCTTGATTTCTGTCCTTTAGGATTTTAAGAGCATTTTTTTAATTGGCAGATTGTTTGCATTGTTGTAATAAAGTTTGTAACTCGGTATACCATGATTATCAGGTTTGACATGCTTCTCCTTGGTCTATAGCATTATGATGAGGAGATCAATTATTGGTGTTGGAATGCAAAAGGAGTTTTGGGTAGTAGCTTTTTAATCAAATTCCAACCAATTTACATGAGTTTTAGTGATATCAGCCATTCCAATTGAGATGGTGTAATTTATGAGTTTATGGTTTAATTCTTCTATAATGGTGAGATTTGATGTGTGTTTAAGTGGGGATTCATTTATCTCATACATGTTCTCTCTGTCATTTCATACAAATCTAAACTCTGCATTTTTATCTAAGGTTGCTCCCTTGATGTCAGTAATATCTCTTTTTAGATTTTGAAAATGAAATGTTCTATCATTATTTAGTACATATTCTATTATTATTTAACACTTTTTTAATCATGTACGGACCTGACCATATGGTCTTTAGTTTTTGTACCTGGTTTACGTCACTTACTTTAATGGGCATAAAACCATAGACTTTATTGCAAACTTTGTGTGCATGTCCATATATTTTTTTATTGTAGTTATGCTACTATCTTTTCGCTGATTTTGTTGTGTTGTGACACATTGTCTTGAGAATTGCCTTTATCATTTCTGTTTATATTATGTTAAGGTGACCTCTCTTGTAAATTTTTCTTATCATGTCCCTCTTGTAATACTCTGGTATTGCAATTTGATTTGTTTACCCTGCAGTGTATAATAGTCCATTACTGTTCATTTTCCACTTGTATTGACGTTGGTAGCTTTTTGGGATTTTAAACATTTTCTGATTTTTTTCCTAGCTTATCTTTTATTTCTTTGATTGTTTTTCTATTATCTCATCTTCAGTGATTTCCTCCTTTAGCATGATCAGGATTATTGCTTCTCCTTTTTTATTTACATTAATCTCCGGTAATTCCTCTTATTCATTGTGGGGAAGGAATTGGAATTCTGTTTTTTGTCCCTCCTTTTTCTCTAAATCTTTCTGTACTCAGAGAGTGAAGTCCAAAAGTCAGTGTTACTATGTAAGTTTCCTTTCTGGTGCTTGATTGTGAATGTAAATTCATTCAGGTATTTGATCCACCTGGATATTATTGAGAATTTTTTGAGGCTTGCTAGTCCACTGTTATTAGTTCTTACTAAAAATTTTTTTCCTACCAGAAAGTGTTGAAATTTCTTTATACTTTCAATTAGCATGGGCATTTCTAATTTCATTGACCCATAATTTTCTTCACTTGGTTTTAATTTTCTACTAAAAAATTGAATTGATGCTTCCTTATCATCTCTTACTTATCCAAGTGTTTCACCCATGGTGACTTTACTCGTGTCTCAATTGAGTATGAATTCTTTGGGTAGTCTGGGTAGCTTTGATAACCCTTGTTTTATGTCCTCCTGCTGTTCCCAAGTCCATATGAATGGTAATGATTTTTTTATTGTCTTTATAGTGATGTTGGTATGAAGGCACCAAAATAGTTAAAAAAAATCCCATAATTCTCTGTAGGTCCTTCTTGTTGTTTGGTTTATCAATTTTCCGTATCATTTCTTGTTCATTAATCTTTCATGCTTATTTGTCCTTCCTGTATTGTTCTACCAAGGAATACTACATTTTCTTTTAATATATTGCATTTGTTCCCATTTATTCTTAATCCAGCTTCTTTCAATATCTTCAAGGTTCTATCTAATTTTGCAGATGCTCTTCCACTGTTGCTAGTTATTAACATGTCATTGATATATGCTTTTTGAGAACTTTCATAATCTGAATGCCATTTAGATCCACTTGTAGAGTCCATATGGTGTTATAAATGCTGTCTTTTCAATGTCTTTTGGTTCCATTGGAACCTGCCAATAGGCTTTGCACAGATCGATGCATGTAAAGTATTTATGTTTTGTTGTTTCGTAAATCATACCTTCAATCCTTGGTAATGGGTACGCTTCTTTCTTTGTGATTTTCATTAGTTTTTTGAAGTCAATACAGAGCCTATGCTTCTGTCCTTGTTTAACAAATACTGTTGGTGCTGCATATGGACACTCACTGGGTCTAATAACTTTGTTGTCAATTAGTTTATTCAGTATTCTATTGTATTCGTCTTTCAGTTGCTCAGGTACTCTCTGTACTGGTAGTTTGATTGGTTTGTCTGCAGTAGTGACAATTTTTTGGTTTCACCAATAGCTTGTCCAACACTGATTTTGCTGAACTTAAAGATTCTGCTGTGTCTTTGTAGTATTTGTTGTAACTGTTCCCTCTCACTCTGTTTTAAGTGTTTGTAATCCTCTTCTTTGATTTCAGGTATTCTTTCTACTTCAGCTTCCTCCCCATGCCCTTTAGTTGGCTGTGAGATCTATTTGCCATGATGGTGTTCATTCACACATCCTTTAGTTGACATTGTGTATTACTTCACGATTTCATCCACATGCCCTTCAGTTGGCATTGCAAATTACTAACTCCATCATTTTCTTCTATAGTTTTCCACATTGCTGTGATGCTAGATTTAATGTATTTTCCATAGATTTTCACTTTAGCTTGAGTTATGTTGACATTCCTGTTTATTGTGTTTAATATTGGGATTTTGCTTTCTCCTTTCTTTGATTGTACAGACACTTGATGGCACCAAGATTTGCTTTTTGTTTATTCCTCTTTGCTCATACAACATGATCTCCACTGCTATGTCTTCTTTATTGCATGCATTTTCCAATGATATGGTTGCAGTTTGATGTCCTCCAGTAGTGTGAATATTATGTTTTTGTTTTGTTGCTCCTCTTTGATTTGGATTTCCTCTTCTTGTACCCTCATCATTCTGTTTCTATCATTGATTATAATTTTTTTGATTAAAATCATCTCCCAATATCACTTTGTATGGCAACATATTTTTATGAGTGTCCACTACTATTAAAGATTGTTGTTGGATATTCTTATCCTTTCTTGTTTTAATGTGCCTTTTGTATCACTGTATTCACCTGATGCATTGATTAATCTGTTTGTGACTTCTTTAGTTCATCTCTTGTGAATCCTAGTTTTGTTGCATACTCATCTGTTATGATAGATCTTACTGCACCTGTGTCTATTGTAGCTTTGGTCATTATTCCATTAGTCACAACTGTAATTTTAGTGATGTTATGTAGATCCATTAGTATCATTATAGGTGCATAGTTTTGCTGAGACGTGCTTCTTCAAGTTTTCCAATTTCTTGGGTCTTTCACTTTCTTTGTTATCAGAAAATATTTTGTTTTTGAATTTAGTACATCTTTGTCATCAAAGTAGGCATTACCATCTTCTATTATATTTATTTGTATTTTGCACTCAGGTTTTTTAGTGGCTGTTTTGTCCACAATTATAACAATGAACATCTTTTTCTTTCACTTTCCTTGTTTGACCGTCTCAGGTCTTAATTCTAATTATTTTTTCATTTTTCTTCACTTTGTTTGCTCCTGAGAATTTCAGTTGTGTTTGCTTGGTCACTTTCCAATTCAAGGTGTTCTGTTTGTTCCATGTAGCTTTCTCATAGATTTGGTAGTTATTTTCTAACATTACTTGAATATCTACTGCTTTGTGAATCATTTTTTCCAATTTATCGCCTACATCACATTTAATCTCAAATTGATACCTTATTTTTTCAGGGGGCCTCTCATAATGTGTGAGAATAAGTAGTATCTTCTTGACCTAAGCATCAACAATCATTCAACCTGTGACATATAGTTTCTTATATCATCAAATTTTCTCATTTTAGTTCTATTTAATATTAGTCTATATTGATTCTTAAAACTTTCATTTTGGTAGGGCTTAATAGTTTCCAGTTATTAACTTGTAATCTCTCTTTTTTTCTGAGTTGAGCATCAAGTAGTGCTGGTATGCAGTACCTGACAGATATAACAGGAGCCTTGCAGCTGCTGTGTCTTGATTCACTCCCTCATTGTGAGTTCAAATAGCTTAACCCTCTCTCCAAATGTTGGGAATAGCTATCAATTTTTCCTAATTTGAGCTTTACACGGTGTTATTTCTTCATTATGTCTTTGGGTTAATATTCATTTTTCATATCATTGTTTTCTCAGGTTTTTGATTGTTACTTCTGTTGTCACTCTTTTGCACACCTCTTGAGATATTTGTTTTATAATTTTTTCCTTTTTTTCCTCCTAATCTATCTCCATCTTGTGTGTTTTTTGTTGAGTGACCTGTGTGCATTATTTTGGGGCACTTAATTCTGCCTCTGGTTCCTCTGTGATTAATATATCATGCATTTGTATGGGTTTTTCAGGCAGGTCTGCTTCATCCCCTGAGAGCTTTACAATTCACAACTGATCCTTGAGGTGTTCTATCTCCTTTTTTGCATTTCATTGTCTTGTTGTAATTGCTTATTTTCTATTTCCAGGTAATTGTACATTACTTCTCACCTTTTATTTTGCTTAATGATGCATTGGTTTTCTTCTGCTAATTTCTGGGTTAAAGTATCTACTTGGGTTTGAAAAAGACTCCTTTGTTTGTCCAATCATTGACTCATGTCAAATTTTAGTTCTTGGATGATCACTTTTCTTTCATTCTTGGTTTTGTCAAATTTTTCATTTAACAACTGAATTTGGTTCTTCAGTGCCAGTTCATTTTCATATTTCCTTTGTAGGGCTTCTAGCATTTTGAACAAATTTAATTCTGGTTCCATTGGGATAGTCTGCATTTCCACATCTGTTGTGGGAGTAGACTTTCTAAGGATTGAGTCCTTGTTGAGGTTCCAAGGGTTGTCTGATTGTTTTGCTTTTTCTTGCTTTTCATGTTTTGCCTTTAGAGTGTAGTGATCATTTCCTATTGTGAGGTTCTAATTTGGTATCACTTGATTTCTGTTGCATATGTTCTTTTGTCTTCAATTTGATTCAAATCAAAAAAAATTTACCTGTAGGTTAGGTAGTTTATTTCCAATAGTGTCACAGTTCTAGTGAAATGTTTATTGATTTCCATAATTTATCCTTTGTTTTAAGTAGAACAGAGTGAGAGTTTTCTGGTATTGGTAATGTGGTATGTTTCTTGGTTAGTGTGTGTAGAAGAAACAACTATCTTAACTACACATTTCCTGATATTGGGTAGGACTGTTCAGCATCATGTCACAGTCGCCATGTAAAATCATCACCCAGGCTGAGATGTTCTCCTATTGGTATTTATTTAGGTACATGGCCATACAGTTTCTCCAATGCAGGGTAATGTCTATCTTAGTTGAACTCTTTTGTCTCTATTATACTTTACAATCAAACTAACTAATATTAGATTCCACATAAGCATAACAATTAACCACTATTGTTTAGGTAACTTCATGAGACTCCAGTTCAAAATTACAGAAGTGAGCAACTGCCCAAAACAGTGTCCAGCTACTGAGAGTCCATCCACTGCTCTGAGACTTCCATATTCCAATGACTCAGCTCATGCTCACAAGGACAATGTTTATTATGTGTGCCCTAACTATGTGTGCTAATAAAAACAAGTCACAATTCAACTTATCNCAGCTAAGCATTTTAAAAAATCTCCCTATGCATATACCTAACTTAAATATGGGTACTGATCAAGGCTAATACCATTTCATTTCCCCTTGCAACAGCCTAGTGATCACTACATGCATCAAATGCTTAGCTGCAAATTATAATCAATTAATCAAACTGAATAAAGATAAAGTAAATTCCAAGGAGTGTATTCATCAACTAAATATTTAACTTTGAACATATTTATAGTAATTTTAACAAACATATTTATTGAGCAAACAATTACCTGTTGCTTATTAATTTCTGCAGTCCACATAAAATATTTCTGCATGCTAAAGGCTACATGCTAAAATTAACATGGAGTGATTCATCCACTAGTGATTTTACCAAAAGTGAAAGCAGCAAATACTTGCTTTAAAATTTTTTCAAATTATGTGAGAGGATGCTACTCTATTAAATGATAAATAAGAAAATCAGAGTTTTATGTTTTAAATATAATGTTTGATATTGGTTGCTTTTTCTTTTCTTCTTTTATTCATTATGCTACACTACAAATTTGACATAGCCAGAAAAATTAATGAGCAAGGCCACAATGGTATTATGCAAACAGAGCATACTTTAAACAGACAATTCATATTCATAGGCATTAGATCCATTGCCCCCAATGTTATTGATAAATTTACAACATGCATTTTAACCAACACAGCAAACTTAACACATAACAACAACAACAACAAAAGTCTAAATTAAGGATTCATACAAGAAGGAATCCATATTTACAATTATCATAAATAGTGGTTGGGAAAAATTGACAATTCCCATTCAGTCCATGCCTTTTGGCACAATGGCAATCAGGCTCTCAGTCCTGTGAGTGAGTATGTCGTACGGCAAGGAATAATGTCTTTAAGAGGGCGATCGTCATTCCGTATAACATTCTCATAAAGCCTCTGGTCTTTGTCTTTGATTATATTCAGAATGCCTGTATAAGTATGGATAATACCAAGCTTTACAGCACGTTTTTGAACTCTGTCAATATGACTCAGTGTTGCACTGCTTTCACCGCCCCAAACTGTAGCTCCGTAAGTTAAAACTGGCAGGACAATTGTGTCATATATATATTGCAGTTCATCAGCCCTAAGACCTTTATGTTTGAGCTTCCGGAGTAAGTAAACCAACAAAAGTCCCTTCTTTGATTTTTCAATGATGTGTGTCTTAAAACCAAACTTTGAGTCAAATCACACTCCAAGAAGTTTAATGTTCATGACTCTAGGTATCCCATATATTTAACAAGGGGGTTGGACAGATCGCGCAAATTGTAAAACTATTTCATGGGATTTTTCACTACAGATAACAAACTGGTTCCTCTGACACCAGTGGAGGATATGGTCGATACCAAGTTGGGCATGATCTATATTGCCACGCCCGGCAAAGCATGGGGTTTTGTCGTCTGCAAATTTAACCATGGCTGCATCAGGAATATCTTCAATGTCGAGTTCAGCCGTACCCACGCTAAACATGAATGGACCTCCGACGGTCCCCTGTGGTACGCCCTGATTTACATATTTAACGGTCGATGATGAATCCTTAAAAGTCACATAGAAGCCCCTTCCAGAGAGAAAATCAGCGCACCAGTTGATCACATAGGGGTTAATTTGAGGTCGCACTTTGGCAAGACCACTTATCACCAGGCTGTGTTGAATCTTAGCAAATGCCTTGGATAAATCTAAGGAGATAATCCGAACATATTCATAGCCTTTCTTATAGAAATCACTACAATAATTTTGCAATCTAATTAGTGCCGCTTCTGGGGATCCGTTCTGCCTGAATCCAAATTGGGTTTTTGGAAGCCACTTATTGTAACTGGATTTCACAAACTTGTGATAAACTAATCGTTCAAAGATCCTGGATATAATGTTGGTAATTGAAACAGGCATGCTGAACTTCAGAAACTAACTTCATCTGGACCAAATGATGTTATCCACATCAACATAGAACACTTATCTAATGACAATGAGGGGTACCAATATGTCCTAGTGATGGTGGACAACTTCACTAAATATGCACATACTGTCACCACAACTATACTCCATATATGAACCTTCACTTCTGTCCAATGGCTACACCTGTGTCTGACCATGCACACAATTCAAAGTTTCATTGACTCAAGAATTACTTAAACAACTTGAAATAGTACCTGAACATGCTGCCCCATACCACCAACAGAGTAATGGTGTGGTCAAATGTTTAAATAAAACACTGATCTGAATAACAAAGACATTACCACTCACCTGCAAACAATTGATTTGTGAACAGTAGTTCTGTGACTTACATAACCAATATCAATCTAACCTCTTAGCTGGAGTTTTATCACACTCACTACAAATGAACCAGTGTCAACTGATGTTGTCATCAACAACCAGGATGGCTTCAATGCTAAGAAAGTCATTAACTTAGCATCCATCCTCCAGTGTAGAAACAACACTGTCACTACAGCTATCCTAAATAAAAGCAATAAGTTAATAAAAATCACACCTGATAATATAACAATATCTACAACCCCATTAATAACAGTAGTAAATAAAAAAGCAAAACCTGTGCTTTCACTAGACATCATCAACAAATCAACCAATACCAGAAATAACCACAACCTCACATCCTCATTTAACTGCCAGTGAGATTGACTCATTAAATACCTTCCTACAGAAACATCACTCTGTATTTAATTTCAACACCATTAGTGTAGGCAAAGCTATCAGTGAAAAACATTGTATTGATACCATAAACAACATACTAATTCATAAACCAGTTTGTCCAATGCCAGAGCACTTAAAACATGAATATTCTAAGATAATTACCAAGCTACTCAATAACAGAATTATCCAACTATCTAAAAGCCTGTATGCTTTACCTACTGCCTTCATAAAACAAAATGACAAATACCAAATTGCAACATCATGAATTGGTGGTAAAAACTGGAGCTACATACTACCACACACTGAATATTTTTATAGTGTAGAGTCACTCAGGGAAAATATTGTGATTTTAATAGAGCCATTTATTTATTTTTGTAATGACGTCAATATGACATAACTTCTTTAGTTTTGATTTTAATTTATGAAAATTAGTTTCATGTCCCCTCAATTGGTGCTATGTGTTATTGTTCAAATTAAATTTACAAGGGAACTCTCTGACATGATTATTTTACATTAAGTGATTTGATTGTAAACAAAGGCAGGTAATAATCTTTTTTTGTATAAATTGAGAAACCATGTAGAAACAGGTCAATAGATTTTATCTAGCTTCAATTACCATTTACCTTTTCTTATTTTACTTATCTGTTTTTCAATATGCAAATAATCAGGTAGGTTAAGGCAACACATAGCTTCTAAAGATCTTTTCAGATCACCTATCCCTAATTGTGGACCATTTAGGTTACAGATACAGATATGTATAAGGAAATAATAAATCTCTCATTCTATATGCAACATATACATGCACCTATAACTGATTACACTGTGTTGATATTATGCAGTTGGTTAGCACAAATGAATGCTAACTACATGCTATTATTTAGTGAGCTGAGAGATAATAATGAAAATGAGATGTTTATTATTTATTGAGATAGAAAATAAAATTTGAGAAATCTAAGGTAGCACCATTCACTAAGGTTAAGCACACTTCTCCTTTTTGCCAGCACTTTGTCTGGAAGCCATATGAATTGGTCATCTTGGATTTTACCTAAAAAGTCGTAGTTACTTGGATCAATTACCAATGTTTGCTTTAATAATTCTATTTAATGGAATCAGGGCTGTTCTTATGAGGTCACTCTTTCAACCTTCTGCAGTGTCAATGAATTAGCTAGTGTAATTATAATTCCATCCTGCTATTCTACAATAACACATCAGTCCATTCAACAACTTGCCTCACACTATTCAAAGCTACATATGGCCATGAAGCTTCAACAACTCTAACTATGATGTATAAACTCTACCAACCTGTTGCCAACAACAACTATGTCAAAAATCTCACCTCAGACCTATAAGAGATACACAAAACCATTTGCACATTTAATAAGAAAAGCTCTGTATGCCAAAGCCACAATTATAACAAAACATTGTATGGAGAACCACATCAAGAAGGTGACAAGGTCTACTCATTTACACCAATGCAAGTATCTGACAGTAAGCAAACTCACAAATTTGCCACATGCTGTTGAGCCCTCATACTATAACAAAGCTATTACCACATAACATTTATCTTTTAGATAATGGGACAACCCATAATTTTCAATCACTAAGATGAACAATAAAGGATATCTAAAACACAAAAATCAACAATAAACAGGAATTCAAGGTTGTCACAAGTAACAATTACACATACACTGAAAGGCCTGAGTTGGATGATGTCAATGAGGACTTGTTTGATGAGCCTCTGAGGCACACCAACATTCCAACACCACCAAGACAAATTGTATTTAAACATAAGGCACAACCAAAATTATAGCAAATCCTACTGATCAGAATCCTTACCTCACATACCTATTTAGCTCTGATCTCAATGAAGAGAACAAAACCTCACCAATCTGGCAGTGACAATGAAAATCCTCACCCTTCCAGTCACCAGTGTTGAGTTAAAAAAACCACACCAAACTAGGTGTCTGCCCTCACATCCTCTGCACAAGTTGGATGCTGGTGGAAACTACTCACCTAGTTTGGGAGCAGTAGCCCAAACACACATGAAAAACATACTTGTCAGTGCAGAGATCCGTTCTTCCTCCTATGGGAGCAAAGGCATGTTGAGTGGCCACTGAACCTCACCAAGTTCCTGCCACTGGTATAACTCTGGCAGCCAATTCACTGAGGGGTCTGATATGTACATTGAACATTCTCAACCAGTGGATCCTGCTATGCATCAAGAAAATATCTTACAAACTATTGTCTTACCACAGTCAAAGAAATGCTGTTGCCACTCATGCTGCCCCCATCAGCTCAATCTCCTCACAATGCTCTGATTCAGAACAATGCTCACTGCAACATCATGCATGAATTTTTACAGTAGGCTCAGAAACACTTCATCTTTACTTTATTGCTACAAGAACTGTATGTTACATTATAGAAGCCAACCTGTCACAAGAGACAAAACTCTTTAACAACAAGCAACTGGATATTGCTAATCATAAAGTTACTTGTTCCACTTCACCCTATTTCATTGATGCTGAAAATCGCCCTGCAGTAAATACACTGATATACTATACTCATGATATTTGTGAAAGAATGAACTGCTCTTACTTTAGAAGCACTATCCATGTTAGCTTTGATGAAGAATTTTGTTTAACAAACCTCTACTGCTTACTTACTTACAAAGATGCTCTTGTCATGCAACTGGAAATTCACTTATCTCTCAAAAACATTCTCATTATATACTTTTTGAAAACAGCAGAACTCTTGGATAGCAAACTAATTGAAAAATTATCTCTTGCCTAAAAACTCACCAAAACCAACAAGATAAAGCTAACTGTGATTATATCAGATATAACACAATCTCATTTAATAGGAACTGAAATCTATGAACTCAAAATAAGCATGGACAATCTGTTCATCCCTCACCCAAACAACTTTGCAATATTGGGCCTCAATAATTACACAACATCAACTGCCACTCTTATACATATTGATTTATTCTTACATCAAATCAGCTGACTACATCACCTCATGGTGGACTAACATTTAGCTATCAACATCTTATTGCAAGCACCATCTCATAAATTAATAGCCTGCAAACCTGTGCCACCCACTATTACAAACATACACATTAGCTTTGCTTTTTCACAGTCAATCAACACACTCACTGAAGTTAAGAATATTTGATCAGACATCAAAGCTAACAGGCCCACTGATAATACATAGCCCACTATTAATATTGTATCTCTGTCAGGCACTTATCATCACTCAGCCAAACACATTTTCACTGATGTTCAACATAGCATAAACCTGCAAGATCATACTGATTTTAGAACAGCCTTCTTCAAAGAACCATGTGATCTGGTTGTCACCTCAAAATAAACTCTATGGCTCATGGCTATCTATCTAACCAATGATTCAACATTACACTTTTTTATTTCATGCAAAACCTGTGAGAAACTAAGAAAAAGCAAATTCTATGAATTGTCAGTCATTCCTATTTCCCTGAAATTGAAAACTTGGCTTTTATATGGAACCACATTAAAAATGTCACCATCTGGTAAAAGCACTAAGGCAACAAACATGTTTGAGAAATATTACTCACCAATCATCAACAAAGAAAATCCACTAGGTGCCTTACCAATAACAATCATTAGCAACAAACTTGCTATTGCCACATACTCACAGATACATGCAAGAAGTATATGTGGGGAGCAACCTGTGACTCAAAACTCTACTGTTCTCAATACTAATGCTCCACTATCTAACTTGCATCTCCTTTGTCACCAACAGCAATAAATGCTCAATTACATCAACAGTGCACAAAAATGACTACTAGATATCAAGAATGAGCTTCACTTCAACTACTACAATTGTAATTATCCTGAGTGTTCATACAACAAACTCACTACTACATTAAAATATCAAAAAGATGGAACAAATAAAATCCCAATTGAGATTCTCAAACAGTCCCACCAGTCTCCACAACAATTGCAAATTAATGAGGAACTATTAAATCTACTCAATTATCTCTAATGCTGCAACATCAACAAACAATCAAAGAAAACAATGCTGAAAAGCTATGCCATCATTACACCATCTAAACTGGAAGGGATATGTGCTGAGGAGGGCACTTACTTTATAAGAGTAACTAAAGCTACCCCTACTGATGATACAATCATAAATCACTAATGGGGAAACAGAAAACATTTGCTTTACTGAAGCTTGGTCAAAACCAGACCTGGCAATATTACTTGAGCCTCATTCTTAACTTGCTATGGACGTAAAATGCACCTCAGCAAAGTTAGTAATCTCCAACACTAATATTGAATGCTTCTCTGTGATATCTACTGCTCAGACTCCATATGGAATCACATAGTTAGCACACAAGTGAATTACCCTATTTCCATAGGAGTCACCAATTTGGACATCACACCCAACACTGAAATTACTATAGAGGAAGCTATCAAATCATAAAATCACTATTGTATACCAAGTCCACTAATACACACTGCTGTTATCCAGCTCTCATGGTGCTCTAAACATTGGAAAATATGGCAAGTTCAAATACCACTTAAAGAAGATTATCAATATGTTAACTGTCTTGGTGATCTTGTAAAGACATTAAACTTAGTTACATTTAAACAAAGCCATCAAAAGTTAATTAGAGAAGATGATGCCTCACAGCTATACACCAATGGCCACATCCCTCTAGAATATATATTTTGTAATGAAAACCTATTCCTGACCAACTCAATTATCTTAAACATCACTAGCCAAGTTACCCAGTAATATGCTAATCCTATTTTCTGGAATTAACAATCTATTGTGGACTAATCTAATTCAACATAAACTCAAAAACTATGACATCAACAATGCATAGAAATCATCACAATGATGAGAGTTAATATTAACAACAGAAGAACTTATAAATGAAAACACCTCAATATACTTCACAAAGTAAAGTCACACATCAACCTTTTATCATCTTTCAAATTTTTCTATCCAGATACAGACATAAAAGAAGAAGAAGCAAATGCCTCTGATATAGATGCATGCATGAAACAAGTCATTGCACTCAAAGGGCTGCAATTGTATACAAAGTTCTACAATATCTTCATGAGAAAATCAACAATCTCAGAAATATTTTACCTATCTCAGATCATTTTTCTAATCCTAAATTTTACAAATTTACAAAAAGTGTTACTACCAAAGTGGAATCCATATGCTATGCTACTTGTTACTGTCAACATTCTGACATGGAATGACCCTTATGCTATTACACTCCTGCAGGAAGCTCAAGCTCTCACTCAGCCAAATTAAAATAGCCCAGTTTTTGGGGGGGCATGTGGTGTCACTCCACCCCAGCAGTGAAAAAACATGTCCACTTTATTATTACGAAATTTGTAATTAACAGTTGTACATTAATTCAATTACCTTATTTTTGAATTTCCCTTGCTTAGGTGTCATGTCATATTTGACAAAACGTGCTATTTTAAATATTTGAGTTTTCAGTTGCAGTTCTGCTGATTTCATTATCATACAAAAGGTTATGCAAGCAACCTGTCTTTTGTTTTTGATATATGGAAAGATGCTTACCCCAAACCACAAGTAGACAACATTCTGTATGATGCTGCTAAATATAAAATCTTCTCAACATTAGATCTCTGTAAAGCCTATTGGTAGGTACCTATTACCAATGCGAGAAAAAAATATAGAAAAAACTGCATTTATTACACCCTACCAATTATTTGAATGGCTTTACATGGCTTTTGGCCTCTGCAATGCTCCTGCCACATTTCAACAATACATTACCAGAATACTAACAAGAGACAACTGCAAGCTATCAGAAGTTGCAGCATACATCAACAACATCCTCATAGAGTCACCCTTCACTCTCACCAACTAAACACTGTACTGAAACTTTTATACAACACTGGACTGAGAGTAAATGCCAAAAAATGCAACATAGCAAGAACCATAAAAGAGACAAAATCACAACAAGAGATAATGCAAAACAACTTATCAATGAAATACAATCTCCTCAATCTATAAAAGAAGTCCAATGTATCCTCAACTTCATCAACTATTATCATATGTTCATTCCTTACCTAGCTGAAAAAACACATTATATGTCAAACCTCTTCAAAAAACAATATCAATTCAAATGGTCATGGAAACACCAGGAAGAAATAGGAAACTTGAAAAAAGACATTAAATACATCAAATCACTTAATTCACCAACACTAGATGACCCCTTCATTCTGGATTGTGATGCCAGCAAAGTCGCCATTGGAGCTACACAAGCCAGACACAAAATGGTGAAGAAAGACCCATACAATGGTTCAGAAGAAAATTAAACAACAGTGAACTAAACTACAGTGCAACTAAACTAGAAATGCTGGCACTAATCAAATCACTGAAAAAATTCCAACATTTTCTCATCAGTGAGAAAAATTTCACCATATGAACAGACAACAGTAGCCTCTGCTGGCTCAAAAAATACACAGGCAATCACTCCAACATTATTTCACAATGGCTCAAATACTTAAACAATTTCAACTTCATGATACAACACCAAAAATGTAAACTACATACAAATGCAGATATCTGGACAGCATTGCCACAATATCAAAGAGATCTCAAAAAACAACATGGTCCACAATGAGATTTCCAATTTACACCTCAATGCCAATATGATCAATTACCAGACACTAATACAGATAGAAATGGTCACCTGATATAATCCCTACTATCTATTTTATCAAGAAGGAAATCATAGGCAAANCAACATCCTCATAGAGTCACCCTTCACTCTCACCAACTAAACACTGTACTGAAACTTTTATACAACACTGGACTGAGAGTAAATGCCAAAAAATGCAACATAGCAAGAACCATAAAAGAGACAAAATCACAACAAGAGATAATGCAAAACAACTTATCAATGAAATACAATCTCCTCAATCTATAAAAGAAGTCCAATGTATCCTCAACTTCATCAACTATTATCATATGTTCATTCCTTACCTAGCTGAAAAAACACATTATATGTCAAACCTCTTCAAAAAACAATATCAATTCAAATGGTCATGGAAACACCAGGAAGAAATAGGAAACTTGAAAAAAGACATTAAATACATCAAATCACTTAATTCACCAACACTAGATGACCCCTTCATTCTGGATTGTGATGCCAGCAAAGTCGCCATTGGAGCTACACAAGCCAGACACAAAATGGTGAAGAAAGACCCATACAATGGTTCAGAAGAAAATTAAACAACAGTGAACTAAACTACAGTGCAACTAAACTAGAAATGCTGGCACTAATCAAATCACTGAAAAAATTCCAACATTTTCTCATCAGTGAGAAAAATTTCACCATATGAACAGACAACAGTAGCCTCTGCTGGCTCAAAAAATACACAGGCAATCACTCCAACATTATTTCACAATGGCTCAAATACTTAAACAATTTCAACTTCATGATACAACACCAAAAATGTAAACTACATACAAATGCAGATATCTGGACAGCATTGCCACAATATCAAAGAGATCTCAAAAAACAACATGGTCCACAATGAGATTTCCAATTTACACCTCAATGCCAATATGATCAATTACCAGACACTAATACAGATAGAAATGGTCACCTGATATAATCCCTACTATCTATTTTATCAAGAAGGAAATNCGTTGTTTTTTAGTTTTTTTATGGTTGTTTTAACGTTGAAATGGTACCCTTTTGACTGGTCTAAACAAAGTTGTTCCAACAACGTCACATTAGGTNATTATTTCACAATGGCTCAAATACTTAAACAATTTCAACTTCATAATACAACACCAAAAATGTAAACTACATACAAATGCAGATATCTGGACAGCATTGCCACAATATCAAAGAGATCTCAAAAAACAACATGGTCCACAATGAGATTTCCAATTTACACCTCAATGCCAATATGATCAATTACCAGACACTAATACAGATAGAAATGGTCACCTGATATAATCCCTACTATCTATTTTATCAAGAAGGAAATCATAGGCAAAAGAGATCACCAAAGCACAAGCCAATGATAAAATCCTCACTCAAATAATAGAATGTTTATGAGACCCAACATATATAATGGAATCTATGGCAACAAGGCACTACTACAAACACAAATGGGAACTAACTGATTCTGGTATTCTTTACACAGCATCAACCACATGAAGCTTAATAGCACTACCAGAATACTACAAATGCAAAGTCAAATGAAAAGTTCACAAACATGGTAATAAATGCATGTACCAAACTGAGCTGACCATACATGAAAATTTCATAACTACCTACATCCAACAATCAAGGATGTCATCAACAAATGCCAATCCTGCATCCTTCTTAACAAATCGCGTTTTCCATGACAATGAGGTGAACTTGAAAAAATACAAGCAGAGTACATTAACAATATCATCAACACCAACCTAGAACAACTATCCAAGGACAACAAAGGCTACTCTATTGTACTCATTATGGTTGATCACTTCACAAAATATTGTAAAATGGTACCTCTTAAAAACAAACAACTGCAGAAGCAATACTTAACAATTGGGTGTGCGTGTTCAGTCCCATAACTCAACTCCTCACCAGTCAAGGAAAACAGTTCAAAAGCCTCCTATTCCAAACATTATCATCCAAGTTAGAAATCTTCCACGCGCACACAACTATAAATCACCCTCAAGCAAATGGTGCTGTTGAATGAGTAAATCAAACACTCTTAAAACTGATGCAAACAATCACAGCACATGTTGGTGGCAAACAATGGCAAGAAATTTTACCAATAGTGGAATACTTTTATAACACCTAAACCCATTCCACCACCAAAATCTCACTGTATAAAGCAATGTATGGGCACAAGGCCCCCACTCCCATTTCTATGCTCTTTAAAGAATATTGTGGTCCAATAGACAACAACCATGTTATGAAACTCATATCTATTGTGAGCCACAAAAAATTGGCAACAAACTCTTTGTATACATCTCTGGTGTAATCACAGATGAAAAACAAGTAAGAAAACTATCTTTTAATAGGGAAGGCTCTTGCATGATTACAAAGGTTTTAACAAAAAAATCACCCACTTCCAGAATATTAAAAGAGTGGCTCAAATCATGGAACATGCACAGATCTCTACCCTAAAAGAATTCGAATTAATAAAGACAGATACTAACGAAATTTATCTTACCCCTGGTTGCACAAAATTTCAAGAAGACTCTTTTGATGATGAATTTAAACACAATCTCTCCTCTCCAGTATGCTTGCACAGACAACCTAAACACATTGTTAAATCTAATATTAATTATAAAGATTGGTATATGAACATTGCTACATTGCCTTTAGATACCTCAAACAATGAAACAAAAAGCTATCTCACAGAGTCCCCAGAGAAGCAGTCATGGGAAAACATGCAAACAAATCTCGAGTACTACTGAATCTCTCTGCAGGTCATTCTCAGAGTCCTTTAGCATTCCCAATCAACCTTCGGACGTCTCTAGCTGCAGGACGTCCTCAGCTACCAACTATGATCAACAACCTACAACATCCACTTCTATGGTACACAAAAGGGCGGGCTCAACTTCATCCAGCATACAAGTCAAATGCTGCATCCTCGGACAGATACCATCTTCCACATCAACCCAGATAACAAATTTTGGTCTAAACAACGTTGTTTTTTAGTTGTTTTTTTATGGTTGTTTTAACGTTGAAATGGTACCCTTTTGACTGGTCTAAACAACGTTGTTCCAACAACGTCACATTAGGTTGCTTTTTGGTTGTTTTTTCTGAATAAAAAAGCACTATTTTTAGGTCGTAACAACGTTATTTTATGTTGCCCATGATTGTTCTAGCATTACTTTTATATGCAATACATCAAATTTATATTGATAATCAGTTCAAACATTGCTGTTTAAACTAACACAAGCCCAACAAAGGGCAGAACAGTAATACAATAAATACATTAAATACAACATTTGCTGAAATTTTGAATGAATGTCTTGATTTTAAATGATAACAATAAGCATAAAAATCTGCCAAATTTAACAAAAATTTAAACTTTTAAAGTTAAGTATAATTTTGAAATAATACTTTTTTAAATCGTAAAGAATCTCTTCTGCTCAAATGTAACTTTTTTATCTGACAGATAATTTGAAGGTGTCCAAATATTCATGAATAAATTATTTTGAAAATTTGCTTACCAAGTATATTATAATTTTTCACAAATTGATTATTTCAAAAAAGCTTTTTGCAATTCCGTTCTTTATATAAAAATGATCTAGTAATCAAAATGATGAAGTGAGTTCTATTTGCAAGCATCTGCTTGAATCTTAAATTATCACATTTTTAGTTGCTCAAATTAGTATTAATGGTTGTTATTATGATGTTAATGGTTGCTGCAACAACCAAAAGTATGAAACAACCATAAACAACGTAAAAATAACCGAAATTGTTATCTGGGAAGCAGCTGCCAGGATTCTCGATTTGCTGACCACAAACAACAACTCTCACTAATAAAAGGTGAAACAGTTCATCTCTATTTTATAGCCTCATGGAGATGCAGATGCATTACTCACAACAACATCTCTGAACAAACTGGAGAAACTATATCAAAAATACTAACAATTGGTGAAAACAAAGTGAACAGTGACGCTCTACCCACCATCATCAACTCTGAAAAACGCCCACTAGTTAACACAATCATGTTCTACCCAGAATCATTCTTACAAAAACTCAGCCATGACTACTACTGAAGTACTGTTCACATAACCTTTGACAACAACATAATGCTGAAAAACATTCTCAAATTTCTGAAAAACCAAAAACAGTGCAAAGCTCTAGAATGCCTAAACATAAATGGGCAAAATCTCAACCTTGTATACATTCTTGAAACTGAAGAAAAAAAAGAAGACTCAAAAATGGTCCAATGCCTCAACTTAATACTAGGAGAAGCTCATGCTTACTCTGTCACTGTCAACTTCATCTACATACAGGAAACTTCCCCCATCCCAAACAATGTGTTAGACCTCAAAATGTACCTTGAATCCTTCTATATCACAACACTAGCTCAAATGATGGTAGAAAAAAGCCAATCAGTTACCAACCTCATCTTAATAGATATTCTAATGCATCACTTTATACTGCAATACCACATGATCATGGAACCGCGATTAGCAATCAATGCCATGCTTGTATCACAAATGCTTGAATTAATAGATCCTACCAGTTCACCTATCAATGCAACTGACATTAAAACCAGATTCACATTCCGACAAAAGCAAGAAATCATCAATAAAATAAATGACAGATGGTCACAAATCAAAACCACTCTCATCAGCAATGACCAGTGGCCAACAATAACCATGAAATTACAATCTCTACATTGCTCAATCAAAATAGAAAAGCTATTGCCTGACATTATTCAAGCAGCAGAATTTAATGTCAAAAAGGACTTCTGCCATGAACTATTCAGTGAAAAACAATTACCAGAAATCCCCACTAAATCAGCTATCTAGATACTATCTGTCTTCCTCACTGAAAAACCACAACCTAGAAATTCCCTTATCAAAAGCAAAAGGAATGACTCTCCAAGTTACACTGCTATGAAATCTCAATTGCACTGCTACCTCACAGAGTAAAAAACTGGCTATTACAACCAACATGTCTCTCCACATTGCCTCTAAAAAAGCATCTACAAGTTTCCAATACATACAAAAAGCTGCTATTATGGATCATCATATGAGAAAATGCACTGGGACGCACTTCACTCATCATTCTTCAGAACATACTAGCCATCCATGAAAGTGATTAAGACTTCCTACATCCCACACATGTAAATATATGGGGGGTGCTACCACTGAATCTCACTTCGTAAAAACTGTGGATACACATACACCACTCAATACGGAAATGCTATTCCAAAGATTACCACATGGTACGCAGATGTACCTCCAACTCTGCAGCAATCACAATATCAGAGAAAAAAATCTTTCATTATTCCAATATATCAGTCCAGATGCTTGTACTCTATTACATACTTAAGCTGGCCTTGTTAATGTATACTACTTTAAAATGCTTATGTCTTGGATGTTTTGCCTACGTGAGATTAGATGCTACACTATCACTGTTTTTTTGCTTTTCTATATTGCTAACTATGATGATGCTAGAATATTTATATACAGTACTGGCCAAAAGTTTGGGAACACTTCCCAAATTTAGAAATTTTTGTATTTTACACTAAAAAACGCAATGTAGAAACAATATAATAACACAATGTGGAAACAATATGATAACACCATGTAGAAAGTAAATTGTTATTTCAGAAAAACTCACTAATATGTTGTATGTCCGCCATTATTGGCCAAACACGCAGCAATGCGATTTGACATTAACTCGACCAGCTTTCTACAATAATCATCAGTAATGTCTGTGCACCATACTACTTTTATTTGCTCCTTCAGATAGTCGAGTCATGTGAATTGGCGCTTCCTCAGACAGTTTTTGATGTGATGCCAGCAATCTATGACATTGAGGTCTAGGGAGTCTCCTGGCCAGTTCTCAAGCATCCAGAGCTGGCATTGTGTTGCACACGACTCATTCATTTCTTTCACTGTGACAAAGCACCATCTTGTTGTATGTAAGATGTTCCTCAAAGCTGCATAAATATGGAAAGTTTTACTTGATTTAATTAGAGAATTCTAAGCAATTAATGTATAGATCAGATAAACTAAATAAAGGCTATCAGACCCGTTCCTATTTATTTTACAAAAATGATAATAAAGGTGTTTAACGAACATATGTAACGTGTATCCCAGCTGTAATTTTACAATTCACTCATTTATTATTCAAAATAAAGTTTATTTTAGAAGTTGTTTATTATGACTATCCTTAACAGTTAGTAAAAAAATAGTTTGAAGATCATATATACAAAGTAACATGTCTTGATCTTTGGTCGTCGAATGTGTGGCCGGTATAATGTAAACTGGCAAATCTTGGATTCGTCAATACACATTACTTGATGCCACATCTCAGGCGTGTAGTGTTGGTATTGCCTGCAGAAGCGCAACCGGTCTCGAATGTTCTTTGAAGGCAATCAGGGTATGGCTGCCGGTTTGCACGATGGAAGGTCAAAGGTAGTGTTCAATCGACGCCTAATGGTGCGTGTTGATACATTCCGCACTACTGCACCTAGATTTGCTTTGACTTCAGAAGATGAAGAGAATATGAAGAGAATGAAT